>VMBQ01006137.1:0-25878 GCA_007657795.1 Dreissena rostriformis | reverse complement strand
TTTTTTTTTTTTTTTTTTATTTCAGAACAGTATGTCGTTCCCCTCGTACAGTTTAAGGCTCGACTTCCAGAAGGTACACATATATACACAAACGTTAACCAGACCGTAGTTTTGAATAACGTCATGATCAACGAAGGGAATTGTTTTGATCCTAATACTGGACAATTCACGGCATCCGTACCTGGAGTTTACATGTTCATCGTGCAATACTGTCCCGATGGTAACAAATGGGCTCAGTTAGAAATTGTCTCTGAAAACAGAGGATTAATGAAGTCAGTACACAAAGGTGAAGACAGTGGCGTGTGTGTAAGCATGCAGACGTTTGCTAAGGTTCTCAAGGGAGAGAAGGTCTGGGTGCGACGTACAGACAATTCTTACCTACTTGGGAATGCAGGTTGGAGATGGAACAGCTTTGAAGGCATTTTGCTCCACCTGTAAACACGAACATGCTTCGGCAGATGTGAATTGAGGAATATTCTATGCATCATCACTACGATAGCATTATTAACAAGATATGCAAGATATGCATGCAAATGTAGTAAACACTGTATAGTACCAATATCTTTGAATCTATTTTGAGTGCTGTTTAAACATTGAATATGTAGTAATGCTACAACTATGTTTGTGTTTAGTTAGTTTATCTCACTGAATACATCAATTTATAATATATTCTAGGATATATACATGCTTGTACATTAAAAATTATACACATAAATGACACTGACTTTTCAGTTTTATTATTAACATTATATTTTACATAACTTGTTTGGCATTCAAATCGCATCAAGAAAAATATTATACATAAATCACATTTAACCATAATATGTATGAACAAATGTCGTTCTGTATTGACAAAACATAAACGCACTGAATGAAACACAAAACATAAACTTGTATTGTCTTATATTTTTAAACGTTTAAACTCGAAGATAATCCCAATGCGTGTGTTCGCATCGATTCCCCTAAGCTGTTTGACGTGTAGATTCGTGCGTATAAACGCCACTTTACGATTATTGTATTCCAAACAAGAGAAAATAATTTTCTCCTTTACAATCAAACTTAGAAAATAATGTATTCTGAATTTTCTTTGGATAAAATGTTGTCAAAGGTACAGTTTAAAAATCCATTTTATTTTTTAAGATGTTTTTTTATAAATACATGTGTGTGTCAGTTTTTTTTCATTTATTGATTTGAAATTACAGAACAAGTATCCTTTGAAGAATTCCCGAAATACTGACGTACTAAATAAACATGTACAACAAGGACAGAACAGCAGCAAGACTAATCTTTCTCGTTGATCAAATGTTCAATATATATTATTATATTAACATCACTAAAATGAGTCTTGCAGGTTATGGGTTAATATATTCATTTCTTCCAGCAAGTAACCCATTCCCCATATACGATTAAAATACATATTGGAAATTAAAACGGTTGAATGTAAGGAGCATAGTACTCAACGTTTTTCCTATCCCCAAATTTTTTTTGGAGATACAGGCGACGTGCATTCTAATCGTTTTTCCTAATCCCCATTTATTTTGGACATAAAAGCGATGTGTATTCTAATCTAGAAATTACCAAGGCCAATCGCTGATAAAGGTGCTGTAGCAAAATTTCGTTTTACTCATTTCTATATCTACGATATTGAGGTTCATAATTACTAGTTCCTTATCGTTACAATACCCGTGCAGTCATACCGTTTATTTTCAAAATATATATTAAATAATGTACAACTCGAAGGCTTATTGAAACACAACACTCTCGAGCCGTGTTCTGGTTAGACCTAGTTGGTCCATTAAGCGAATCCCGTGAGGACGCTTTCCACAGTGGATACCTAATCCGAAACCGTCTATTCGCTAGGTAGGTATCATACCCACTGCGAAACTAAAAGCTGTCAAAACTTATATGTGTTTGTTTGTTTCTAACTACCGTTGCGTTTCAAGTTTTAATAGCTCTTATACGAGGGTTGCTGTTTGATGCACACACGCTACAAAGGACGCGATATGAACGAATATGTGAAACATGCAAACCAGTCAGTAACTCAAACATACGGTTGAGATCTTTTTCTAAAATGCACTTCAGACGTTATTCACAATTCAGAATAACAAAAGTATATTTAATTGTTGGCATGGGCTTCCATATATTTCATTACTGTAGAGGAAACAATTTGGTCTCTGTTCCCAGTACAATCGAGATTTACGCCACATGACTGAACTCGAAAATCTCGACACGGCGCTATCGTAAAATAACATGATATTAAAGTATTTCTGTCTCTGTTTTGTATAGAATTGATATAAAATTCCTAGTAATCTGATTAAACAGCATATTGAGATCACATTCAAAACAAGTTTATGATTGTTATCTCTCTTGTTTTGAAAAATAAAAGAGTTTTTTTTAATCATTTCTGACATCTTTTACATCAACAGCTTCCGACAGCTGCTAAACCATTACCTCTGTAAATATGTCCTTCTAAAAAAACTTCCATTACAATTCACGATGTTAATATAGAAACGAGATAATAGATTAGGCACCCTGTGTATTGGACCTATATTTCGCTCCCCTGTGTTATTGGGCGTCGTCTGTTTGAAACCCATGGGCATTGTTTTAACAAGGGGACCAAATCTGATGTCAATTATCAAATATCAAACCTATGTGCATTCTAGACTAAGACACATTTTAAAAGTTAATATGTCTATAAGTCATAATAACACATTTCACCAAATACACTCACGCAATGCAAATTTTGACCCCAGATTCATTATTTGAACGTTGTAGGGAACCACTATATGATGTGAAATGCCAAATACAACACCTCTTAGCCGTGATGTTTATGAGAGTTAGATTTGTATTATTATTTCACATTATACATCTATATACATTATGTGACCCTGGGGCGCAGCAAGTTTTGACCCCTGGGGCATGATTTGAGAACACTTTCAAGAGGTCCACTGTCGGATTTCAAATACAAAATATAGAAGCCTTGTGCTTCCAAAAAAGAAGATTTATAAAAATATGATTGACCCCGAACTTTGTACAAGGCTACCATTTGATGTTACATAATTTTGTAATATGATTGTATATAATTCATGTGACTTTTGGGGTGTTTTCACCATTTAACTAAGGGGCATTATTCGAACAAACATGCTTTATGCACCTCATTCATGTTCTCTGTCGGTTCGCATGAGCACACAGGCCATTAAGTTTTGTTTGCATACAAAATCGATTTTAGAATTCAGACTACAACGTTCGATCGTAGAATTCGCGAGCTAATTAATTCGCCCATGCAGTCATGTATCTTATACGAATAATCGCCAAACAAATTCAGTATTTCAAAACGTGTACTCAACAGTGTTTTGTCAAATTTTTGCATGAACGTTTGATTGGAAACGCAACAAGTTGTTTACTGACTTTGCTTTTGTTTCATAAACAATCTCCATGGGAATGCTCTATCACATATCTGTGAATGCGGTACATCAACATTGGTTTTATTCATTTCAAATTTATCAGTTACAGTACGTGTCATCGATAGCAGGTTGATTTATTTAAGTCTTGATAATCAGTTTCCGCAGCTGAAAAAGATATCGTATCGTGTCAGCAAAAATAAAACATACGATAAGACATAATATATTTAAAATTTGCAATTTACCTTGTAGAATATCTCCTTTTAAATGTTTCATGTTCATGCAATCTTCAAAAATGACATTCTGGCCATGTTTTCAAAATTATATACGCAGGTAAGAAAGGATGCACGCGTTCCCTCTCAATTAATCTTTCATGAAATACTCAAGTGAACGTTCTTTGCGTTTATTTTTTTTCCATAGAATACGAGCAAAACCATCGGCTGTTGTTATCAATTATTAAAGCGAATAGTGGATAGTCTACAGAACGTATCGTGGTTATAACATTTCACAAAAAGGTCGTCGTATTAACATTACAGCAGAAAAATACCATAATAAACATATGCTTTATTAATATTCTACTATGTTATTCAGCGCCAAGTCATCGTTTTACTGGCCATGTTTCCATACATTGACAAGGACGAATGAGTTCATAAAAGACATGAGCAGACCATAATTTTAATAAATATACGCATGCATTTTGATGTAACTTAAGCATTAAACAAACTAAAACTGGTGTGTACAACATACACGAGTTCTAATTAAACGACCATCACCATAAAATGTGTGGAACAGATGTTCCGCGAATATTTGTATACAAGTTAGTTTTGTTTGCATTTTTATGCCTAACGGCGATTTGAAACTCCCAACTGTATTAAATTTTACTATATTATCTAGACACACGCACGTCGTAAATAACATAATATACAAGTCTAGAGGGCTAAATCTTTCATCGATTTAATCTGTATTTGTGTAAGTTGCAATGGATTGTTTATTTACACCCACATTTTCGACCTATTTACTGAGCTAGAACATTGATTTAATGTTGTAATCCATATATAATAAGCACGATTTTGTAACAGTCTAAGTAAGTTGTTATAAAAAGCTTAGAATATAAATTATGCAGTATTTAACATTTTCAAGTATTCAAATAAAACTTCAATATAGTATTTCGCTTCATTTTGATCGATACAAATTGTTTTAAAATATTTAAACTTATGAATGTTTAGTACCTATCAAAACACAACAAGCAATACTAGTTACCGTCGTATGGTCGACCAGAAGACGTAGACTATAGTGTTTATACCCTTGTAAGATCGCATTCAGCGTGATGGTAATGGCAGATTCCATCGACATTTAAGAATGCCGTAGATGGTCTGGGGTTTGTGAACACTTAGTGTACGTGTCAATTCGTTAACATAACTCTGTAATAAACACTGACAAATATCCCATACATACAAGGTGACTACATATATGGATATAAATAGTTGACATCAAAACAATATATTCGTAGGGGTCATGACGAGTCACCAATTACAAAACACATGTTTATTTAGTAACGATCATATTAAACATCAGAATGTATCAATGTAAATGATACATTCCAATAATTAAACGTTATCATGAGACATTATCCTTACGTCAAAATTGTAACAAAATCAGTTGATTTTTATACATAGCGCAGGCTACGTGAAACGTACAGGCTCCTGTACGCAGACATTTGCATGTTTTTTTCAATTTAAACAGTACAACAGTAAACGAATTGTTATCGAAACAACTAAATAGCTGTTGATTGCACAAAAATCAGGTCGGACATTGCCATCCTAGTTAAGACCTGCATACATGTGCTAACATAGTTATCGCTGCCTGTCAAAGAGGCAGATGTTTGTATCTGAGTTCCTAAATGGATGATTGCGAGTTCAGAATGTTAACACGTAAATTCCATAGACTGACGCGAAGAATTTGCCGGTTGTTGGGTCGTTTTGGGTCATAGCCTTGACCTTCGTTTACTCGCTCATAAGCAAGTACAAATACTAAATATTCGAATAAACAACAACTTCAGGATAATCAAAATATTCTGAAAACAGTTTGTTATTATATTATAGCGAATTCNTGTCGATAAAAAGCGTTAAAAAATTAATATGTCAGGCACAGTTCGCGTTACAGTCAGAGGGTCACAACTTACATTAGTGATTATGTGTATTAGGCGTCAGTAACCTCCCTTTCGTTGGTAAGAGGCCCAATATGTGTTAATTTGATTACGTTGTAGTTCACAAACAAAATTGAAGTATTTTTAAGATGAACCTAACCGAACATGTTATTATTAAGTATGCAAAGTTTGTGTTAATGTTAGTGATTCATAGCCAACGAAAAACAGCACTTATTTATAAGCCGAGAACAGTCAAATTTAATACCTTATTTATCTAAATTGTCAGAATAGTATGTACCACATTCGAGGTTAATACTCCAGTAATAGTTTGTATTAATTATTAATTTTACTCTCCTAAAAGAATATCTACAAACACGTGTTCAACACTGATAAAAGTATTTTTGTTGTATCGGCCAGGCCTAGCTTTATCTTCACGTCTGTAACTTTGTTTTAAAAACTAATTGAATAGTACTTAGAAACAAGTTTTTTTTTTTTTTTCAAGAAAGATACACCTATAACCGTTCTTCACGCCCCCTTACTCAAGCAAACGACGTCTTGTCTTTTGAGCATATGTTCAGGAAATACCTTTTATTACTAGCCTTATTTCAAGTGATTATTTGTGGCAATTACATTATATTTTAGTAGTCTCTAATAGAAAATGGAGAAATACACGAAATTCTTTATATATGATCATTTGCTACAGAAATTAACATATTTATCATACTTAAATGAAAACTATTTGTTCATATTGTCTGTAATGTACAACTTAATTCTGACTTTTAATATCATATTATGGAAAATATGACGTCCATTCTAGCAAAATGTTAAGATCACGGATATTATAGTCTTAGTAAATGTTCAGTGTCAAAAACTCGTTTTCAAGGTCTCTTCAAAATCACTCTGAAATGAAAATCAAACAAATAATGGAATGTTTTTGAACGGTAAATAAATCGATTTTGGTTAGAGAGTATACTTACCATAAAAATGCGACGATATCTTTGTACAGTTACTAAGGTTACACCCATTAAAAAGATGTTCATTCATGAAAGTTCCAGACTCCGCTGACAATTAGCCGAAGTGATATAAAAGTGAAATTTCAGCAAACTATACTTATTGTGTATTCAGAAAAAGCAAATGCACCTACATGAACTATATAAGGATTGGAATGTGATAGTACTAAATGAATATACAACAATCACGTGTTGTCAATTTTGACTTTTATTGTAATATTGAAGCGCCGTAATTAAATACACAAAATAAAAATTGAACTTTAACTTCACATTGGGTTGGAGAATGTCCATATGTTCTTCCTATGATGAATTGTTGCGAATATTAATGCCAATCGGTTACCATTGATCTTGATAGTTTGCAACCACGTGCGCAGATGATTGTAATAACAAGTCAAACTCTTAACATAGATTTTCTATTAATTAAAGAGAATTATGCTAGCTTGACCCGGCAGTTGTCTAAGAATCACATATATGTCACATTATCAGTGATTTAAAAACGCCATTATATGGAATAGAATAACTCGTTTAAGGAGTTTCTGACTTGAATTGATACACCTTTAGCAATCTAAGATACATAACAACGAAAAAAAAAATATGCATCTGGCTTTTATTTACATGAATGATGCCGTTTCTTTTAAGATTAGAATAGTCAGTCCGCACAGTCTTATAATGGACGACAATTTCCGTTTTTATGGAATGTTTCGTTTAATGGAAGTCGTTTCTAAACGGAAATTCAGTGTAAGCGGAAAGTGCGGACTGCACGGGCTAATCTTTGACGAGACTTTACGCAACGCATTACGCCCAGTTTTCCCAGAACGAAGCTCATACATATATATGATGGCTTTTTAAATCTTGTGACATCAGACGATTCTAATACGGCGAATGAAAAGATGAGTCTCACCTCGCGATGTGGAATACATGGCAATGGTAAAGGTTATTATAGTGCGTAAAGGAAACGATGCATTTTGAATACTGCTAGAGAAGTGTTGCATTTTCTTTCAATGCGGTGAACGTTTGGGACAATTGCTATTTAGTAAAATGTCTATGGTTTAGCAGCATTGAACGCTGTCCTTTGTTTAAAATTACTAACATATGAAGCTTAATACCTCGGGAACATGTATAATAACGAAAAGTTATAAGTTAAATATATTCACACAACCTTAATACGATATTGTTCTTGATGAGACATGACACTCTGCTGTAAGTTTTGAAGTAAAATGTTCACAAAATGTATACATTTGTTAGTACGCCGATAAATACCCAGGCGACTTTAAGCACCGAGACTAAAGAGAGCTATTTAAATAACAAGAAAACGAAAAACGCAGAATTATATACCACCTTGTGTGCGAAACTCTGACCTGCAAACTCATCTCTGCAAAGGGGCACCACCTCAGTGATCGTTTGGGGACCATTTCTATTTTATAACATACTAATGGTTAAGCGGCATTAAACGCTGTCATTTGTTTAAAATTAGTAAAAATGTAATGCTTTATTCCTCGGGCACAAGTATAATAACAACAACTATAAATGGCTTAGAGCATATCGTTTATTCGTTAAATATAAACACGCAGCTTTAATACGATATTGTTCTTGATTGGAAAAGAAATTCCCATGTAAAATTTGAAGTGAAATGTATGCATTTGTAAGTGCAACAATACATGACACACAAAGGCTACTTAAAGCAGCGGGAATAAATATCTATATAAATAGCAAAAAATAGAAAAAACGCTAATGTATGTACCACCTGGTAGGCGTAACTATGACCTGCAAACTCTGATCTGCAAAAGGCCAAAAACCTCAATCAATTGGCGATTTCGATTTGTATAAAACAATTCTTAAAATATGGTATCCACCAATTGTCCGCTATTTTAACGAATACATACGAAACGCTCCAAATTAGTCCATCGTTAGGCGTAAGCCACTGTCTTACTACTGAGTATATGAGGAGGACAATTTATAAAAACATATTATACAAAGACAATTAGACAATACAGAAGTATGCGTATATTTATCGTATTGATACTAAGAGTTCTTCATGGTTAGCACATGACCACGGTTTGGTAAACAAGACCTTTGTATAGTGACCGTGTGGCAAGTGTGTGCATTTTTTTTAAAGTTATTTGTAAGTTTATTGTACTGCTCAACGTTATTTCATTGATTTGTATAGTTCTTCGTGGTTAGCACATGACCAGCGTATGGGAAACGTGATCTTCGTATTGTAGGCGTATGACGAATGTGTGTACTTTAAAAACATTGTATATAAGGTTATTGTAAATAACAGCTTATTTCAGTGCATGAAGACTAGTACACAAACTATCTTTGCGCATAATTGGTAAGTCTTTACTCATTTACTTAGCAAATTTAACATAAATAAGAAAACGCTAAGTTTTAATGATGTCTCGACGCGTTCATACGTACGAAGGCTTCATACGAATTAAAACGTTTATCTTTATACAAAACCTTATAAGAATCGGAGAACTTAATCATGGCAATTTATTTTGGTGCTATTTAAAATTAAAATGAATAATACATTTTTTTTAAATTTAATATATCAGATTGACATACAAAATAACATTCCGAGCTCAAACATGTCTGCAAAGTGAACTTAAATTGAACTGAACTCCCTCTATACACAAGATTTTGCAAGCTATTTAGACCGTTATACCGGACGGTTATATAATAAAGCATTTAAAGTTTTGCTAAAGCATGAGTCAGTCAATATATTAAACGATGGCATTACGATAAACATGACGGCAAGTTAACAAGTACACACATAATTTCCCAAAATGATAAATATATCCACTTGACAAGAAAAACTAATTACTTAAACTGACTTTATATATAACCAATAGACATACCGTCAGGCAGTTTTATATATTTTTATGATTAATTGATATATTGTTAACATTGTATTTAAATCTTCATAAAATACATGTTACAAATGAATTCATATAGAGTGATGTAACTAAGCAACACATTCTAGCAACATAATGTCTGTAAATAGCAACACAATTAATCGTAATCAAGAGACGCTATCGACAATAACATTTTTTCTCACGTCAAAAAATCGGTTATTTTCAGAAAGTAAAACGTATACGAAACACACGTTTCTGTTTACATCAGGTTCTATTAGTTTACTTATGAATCAGTGCACCCGTAAACGAATTGTCAGTACCGCTACCATAAAACTGGGTTGAGCTGGATGTGGATTCCACCCAGATCCGGTCTGACATGGCGGCCCTGATGAAGACCTGCATAGAAACGATCGCGTAGTGGTTGCCCACTGAATGAGAGAAAAATGCCTGTATCTGAGTTCCTTGATGGGCGATCGTGAGGTACGTATATGTTGAAGGATTTACACAATACTGAACTGTGAATAGATACAGTCCAGGGACTGACACGGTGAAAATGCCGCTTTTTGGGTCGTAGCCTTGACCTTCATTGACTCTCACACTGGTGTAGACAACGTCTTGACCTGTCACAAGGTTGTAGGCTGCTGGTGTATTTGCGTGGAAATAAATCGTGGGAATGGTCAACTGGTCTGAAAGAAATCGAAAATAGAAATGGGACGTTTACAATTCGAATAATCAACAGCTTATATTCACAGAAAAGCATATTCAGACATAAAATATACATGTATGACCAGACAATAGTTGAACATACAAATACTATATATATATTTTCATAACATAATGAATTACGAATTGTAAGAGTATGTCGGCGTTTTCCGCTTGATCGTACAACATAATTGGATTTATGACACTTTAACAAAGCATCGTCACATACGTGTCACTAACAATTGTTATATTAAAATGTTGTTCATTACAGTTTGTATTTAAGATTGGTACAAATGAATGTACTTGTATGATGCATTTGTTATCACTGTCATTTATTTTTGGAAACATTTTTCATTCGAATCATTCACTAAATACTATAAAGATTAACATATAAATCATGAAGGTAGCGTTTAATTAAACTGAAAGTTTGTTTTTGTTGCGACATTTATAAAAAAAAAAAAAATCAAATGTAAACACGATATTGCCATAGTAAGTTATTATTAATGTAAGTTTGCAATGAAATGCAGGTGTTATTAAACATCGTTCGAAACATTAAAATTAGGAAAGTCTTTTTGAGGAAACATAATCGCTCAGCACCATTATAACTATGACATCAGTATTAATTAATTTCATAAATTATATTCGTTTCCTTGGTGTATTTCACAAGAAATTTATGAATACACTAATAATAAATGTCCGTTATAAAAAAAAGTATATACTTTAAATTGTCGATAGATTGATGACAGGGCCGACGTTACAAATTGCTGTGTTTTCATACGGGAATAAATAACGCCAGAGCTTTATAATTTGGTTTAATATGCAGTCAGAATTATTGTAAATCAGAAATACGTAGAGGGCAATCGAAAGTCTCGGGCATGCTATGTCAAAAGCTATATCTGTTACACGATACCATCTCTTGTTTTGACAAATTATAAATTTCAACACACATCTTTTGGACATTGAAAATCGATCATGGCCAAAGCGCGAAACCAAATTATAACAGAGACTACTAATTAAAATACAAAATTGACATGATTCTATTTAAATATTTAAAAGTTGCATATATTATGTATGCGACAACATACACAATTTAGAAATTCCTAACGTCAAACATGTCTTTTTTATTTTGTAGAAAATTAAGAACACTTTGAAATAATTAAGAAAGGAGATCGTGAAGCTAAATGATCTCAAACAAGTACTCGAACGAAAGAAGAACTTAAAATGTCAATGACTTTGTACACGTCGGGGTCAAGATGCTTTTAAAGAAATGAAAGCTAACTCCTCTCTCTTGCACTTGTTTTCATATTATCTCTCGAACAATCAGAAACAGTGGATTGTTCTTATATAAGCATATACCACCATTTAAGGCTAATACAATTTGGTGCGCGGCAGTAAAATTTGTCTAATTATTATCATAGTTTAAAAGTTATGATACGTGTTTGTACCAAAATAAATGAATGAAATACTACAAGTGAAACGATTACATTTGATAATTAATAAATCAACAAGCATAATGCTAGCATAGTAAGGCAGTTGTTATCTTATTGCAGATAAAGCTTTCCACGTAGGATGCTCTTGAAGCTTTAAAACCACGTCTACTTTTTTAAGGTCCCTCAACAACCGTTCAGAGGGTATATAGAGAATATGAGTCTCGTTCTGGGAAAACTGTGCTTAATGCATGTGTGTAAAGTGTCGCCCCAATGTAGAATAGTCAGTCCGCACAGACTAATGAGGGACGACACTTTCCGCTTTTATTGAATTTTTTTTTAATGGAAGTCGTTTCTAAACGGAAATCCATGCATTAAACCCAGTTTTCCCAGAACGAGGCTCATATATGATTGGTGACTTTTGATATCGTTTGATATCCGACGATTTTGAAATGGCGTATGCAACGTTGTGTCTCGCCACGTGATCTGGGATACATGGCAATGATAAAGGTCATTATAGTACGTAGAGGAACTTATGCATCTTGCATACTTTAAGTGAAGTGTTGCATATTCTTTCAATGCGGTGCACGTTTTGGGACAATTGATATTTAATAAAATGTAAATAGTCTAGCAGCATTTAAAGCTGTCATTTGTTTAGCATAACTTAAAATGTAATGCTTTATACATCGGGCACATGTATAATAACAACTATATATGTCATAGAGCATATCGTTTATTCGTTAAATATAAACACGCAGCTTTAAAACGATATTGTTCTTGATTGGAAGAGAAATTACTATGTAAGTTTTGAAGTGAAATGTTCACAAAATGTATGTATTTGTAAGTACAACAATACATGTCACACCCAGGCTATCAAAAGCATCGAGACTAAAAATATCTTTATAAATACAAAGAAAAAGAAAAAAACGCTCATTTATGTACCACCTTGTAGGCGTATCTCTGACCTGCAAACTCTGACCTGCAACAGGCCAAAAACCTCAACAAATTTGCAATTGCGATTCGTATAAAAAAACTATAAATATGTTATCAACCGATTATCAGCTATTTTAACGAATACAAACGAAACGCTCCAAATTAGTCCATCGTTAGGCGTAACTACTGTCTTACTACTGTGTATTTGAGGAGGACAATTTATAAAAATATATCATACAAAGACAATTAGACAATATAAAAGTATGCGTATATTTATCGTATTGATACCAAGAGTTTTTCATGGTTAGCACATGACCACGGTTTGGAAAACATGACCTTCGTATAGTGACCGTATGGCAAGTCTGTGAATTATAAAAACGTTATTTGTACGTGTATTGAACAGTACTTACAGCTTTATTACAGTGATTCTTATAGTTCCAAATGGTTAGCACATGACCAGCGTATGGGAAACATGATCTTCATATTGTAGCCGTACGACCAATGTGTGTACTTTAAAAACGTTATTTGTAAGNCCCCCCCCCCCCAATCATTTGGGACTTAAAAGCGATGTGTATTATAATGTGGAATCTCTTAAAGCCCATCGCTGATAAAGGCGCTGTAGCAAAATTTCGTTTTACTCATTTCTGTATCTACGATATTGAGGTTCATAAATACAAGTTCCTTATCGTTACAATACCCGTGCAGTTATACCGTTGATGTTAAAATATATAATAAATAATGTACAACTCGAAGGCTTATTGAAACACTCTCGAGCAGTTTTTTATGGGTAGAACTAGTTGGTCCATTAAGCGAATACCGTGAGAACACGCCCACAGTGCATACATGTACCTAATCCGAGACCGTCTTTTCGCTAGGCGGGTATCATACCCACTGCAAAACTAATAGTTTTTTAAACTAATATGTGTTTGTTTGTTTCTTACTGCTGTTGCGTTTCAAGTTTGTATAACTCTTGCTGTGTTGATGCACGCACGATATAAAATACGCCATATAAACATATCAAATATGAAAACCAGTCAGAGACTTAAACATGTTGAGATCTTGTCATAATCACACTTCATACCGTTAACGCATATAATTCAAAATAACAGTTAGCATATACAATTGTCGGCATGGTTTTTCGTATATTTCATTTCTGTAGAGCAGACAATTTTGCTCCAGTTCCCCGTATATCGAGATTTACGCCACGTGACTAAAATCGTAACTCTCAACACGGCGCCATCATAAAAGAAAATGAGTCTATATAAAAGTTTGTCTGTGTCTGTTTCATATAAAATTGATATTAAATCCCGAATTATCTGATAAAACAGTACGTTGATCACATTTGAGACAAGTTTATGATTGCTGTATCTCGAATAAAGCTTTTTTGAAGCCTGTAACTGCTGTTTTTGTTTCATTATTTATGAGTACTTTTAAATCAACAGCGTCCGCCAAATGCTAAACTATTAGCTCTTAAAATATTGTTTATAATAAACTCCAATTATTCAATATGTACACGAGATAAGAGATAAGGCACCCTTACTATAACATAGTTATATTGTATGGCGTCAACGATAACCAGTTGATTTTTTTTTATTACATTTTTTATTTTTATTTTGCATTCGTTCTTAGAGGGTCGGATCCAGGTTACCATTATACAAATGATAACATCTCAGGTAATCGCTATCCACTTTAGAAATCGAGTGCAATAACTGGTATTCCATATACATGTTATTTTCAAATCTTTGGTATTCTACTTATTCTTCATTCCACTTCACCCACCTCATTCTTCTCCTTCCCAGTCTCGCCCTCAGTAAACCCACTCAAAAAATTGATTATTTATGATTGACACGTGTTATCATGTGTACTTGTTTTGATAGTCGCATTTCTCGTTTGAGGTACCTGGATACAAAACAAAATTCGGTTAAATGCTACTGATTAATAGTACAAAAAACGTATCAAAAGTATCAGTGACCACTGCTGTGAAGCGGGTGTTATCAAAACAAGCATTTGCTTAACTAAAACTTTTTTAAATCAAAATAAGGATTGATTTAAAAAAAAAAATCTTTCATATTCATTCATTTAAACTAATAATTTTCTTGATGTTCTGCTATGTTTTTTATTGTATTGCATCTGTCATAGTAATAATAAAATTAAAAGCGATTTTCAACCTATCATAGAAAACAATATCGTTCACAAAATGGTATTTATACCCAGTATTTACATTTGGTAGATTTCACTGACAAAGGAACACAGTAAAACAATTGACCCAGATCGCTCGCTCACCCGTGAAATTGGGCGTGGTAAGTTGGACACCTATAAGCATTATTTAAAGAATATTTGTAGCGGATAACATGTGATGTCGCTTACAAAATATATAATCTGTTTGCATTCTGAATTCAAAGGAGTTTTTTTTTTGTTAAAGGTGAAATGTCATATTTATAACGAAACATATTTTTTTTAGATAAAAATATCATAAGACGATTAAAATCATGGCAAAAAGAATTTGCCTCTGAAACCTGATGATTTTTTTGATCGGCAATTTCTCTAATCCGCTCGGGTTACTCACCTGTTTCGGTGACACCGAAGTTCTTGCATTGTTTTCACGCACTTGAGCATGAATATGTTGCGCTAAACGTCAACTTTGACAATCAATATCGTGTTATTTTGTTAGTTTTTATGTCCCCCAGGAGACATATTGTGTTTGCCCTGTCTGTTTTTTGGTTTGTTTGTTTGTTTGTTTGTTGGTTTGTTTGCACAGACTTTAACATTTGCCATGACTTTTGCAATATTGAAGATAGCAACTTCATATTTGGCATGCATGCGTATCTCATGGAGCTGCACATTTAAAGTGGTGAAAGGTCAAGGTCAAGGTCATCCTTCAAGGTCAAAGGTCAAATATGTGTGTCAAAATCACTCAAAAGGGACATAGTGTTTCACAAACACATTTTGTTTCAATTTTGTTTAAAGCGTGTATTGCAATTCGTTTTTGCATGACAAACGTTATTCGACATGGTTCAGTGTGTTGCTTTCGGTTGCAATGAGCGACCGGACAAAAACTCGAAATACACACACCGGATTTCATTACTTAAAATGCTTTTCAAATTTTCTGAAATTGCGCGACAATATTGTAAATATATAAGTATGACTTGAAACACGGAAACGCATTTTTGTTATGCTTTTATGTAGATTATATATACGAATTATTCAAAATGCCACTATTTTTATAAGCATGTACGCATCAATGGTTTGGTAAAAAAAAACGTTATTGAACTCTGCGCTTATTATTAAGAACTAATAGGTGAATCAACAGAACAGCTATAAAAAGGACAAAAACATACATGTCGTAAATTATAATGTAGTCGTGAAGACTCAGCGACGACCTGTAAATAAACTCTGAATTACACACACACATACAACTTAAAAATAACTCAAGTTATGGTCTGGGTCACCACAAATATTAAGTGTCAGAAATATTATGTGTGCTTATCAATTATCCTACACTTATAAGAAATGACGTATGTACAATTACTTATACTGTTTATTAAACCCAAATAATTTACTGTTTACTACTCAGACTAGTAACAGACAATGTTAAGACAATTATAAGAATAATATTAATACAATTAATATTGTTTGCTTACACCATAATTATAGTATGTTATATTGAAATATTCACAACAGAATATAAAATGCTCTGACAGGGTTTTGAACATGGATCATAAGTACATGTATAAGTAATGATTTTATACTCAATTAACACCTTTACATTTCTCAGTAATAACTTTCGCAAATATCCAGCTAAGGAAGATCTCACATTGACACAAGTTACCAAGCTCTGTATAGTATTTCATAAATGCTGGAAAGGGAAAATAAACGGAAAGATAAATTTGTTACATGGCAGCACAAGATTTGATACTGGGTATAACAATTATTTTGAGCAAGAGCTACCTACGTCAACACAGCAGTCTTGTGCGTTGTAAGATCTTTACAGATCACGGGACTCTTATATCACAATGGCCGATATATGCCTGCGCTACAGTTAATGCAAGAGGTGCACATTAACTTGCTGCGCATAATACATCCATTCAGATGAAATACATGAACTAAATGATCAAAACATGAAAGTATTAATATAATTATGAACACATATTATTGGGATTGTATGATTAGTCGACGGAGTTTGAATAACCCTCGATCTAAAAAATAAATGTTCAGTTATGGCAAGAAAAAAATGCTACCGAAACAAAACATTTCAATTTGTTATTAATAATGATAACATATTTGTAATCAACTGGCCTGTTGGTTGCACGAAAACATATGTGTAATCGATTGGCCTGTTGCTCACACCTTTGAAGACAGTTCTGAATATAAATATTCGTCAAAATTTGAGGAAAAGATCCATGAAAAATTAAAAAGTATCTGATAACAAATGTGCGTATTATCTTCGCGACTAAAAGCGGCGATATTGGATAAAAGCAATAAGGAATACAAGTCATGGTAAAATACTTGCATTTTACCTTCAATAATGAAAGTACTTATACATTTCTCATCTGATTTGACACGTTGTAGATGCCATCAAAGAGCAGATTCCATTGAGAAACTGTGTATGTTGTTAACAATTTTAACAAGAAGATCTTTTATTACGATAACGATTCTGCTTGCTGACGCCACAATAGACATAATCAGGAGATATACACATTCAAGAGTTCCCAGAAGTATTCACTGTAAAATGACTCACATATACGCGCTGTATAAGATATCATCAATCCGTTTAAACGTAATCGCAAAATCAAATTTACCTGCAAACAATACCGAAAGGTCATATTAAAGGTTGGAATTCATTTTATATAAAGCATGCGTAGTATTATGTTTAAATGTGTGAAACGATGATATTGTCGCATTTTTTTGCAAGTAGAATACCGATATATCGAGTCCTGGCTTTGAATACTTATACATTACTAAATTAGCTTTTTAACTTTATGTTCAATTATCGAGTCATTTTCCCGCAAATTCATTTGTAACCATGTTTGCTTTTCATGTTTTTGTTAAGTTAGGCTATATTATACCTACAAGAATACTACATGCAAACGAATGCATAAGAATCAAGTATACATAATTTCTCCAAAGTGTATCAGATACGACATTGAAAATAATGAAACGTGAAAGTAATTGGTAAACAAACGTTTTTATTTTATCTTCTTTCAAAGTTTTAAAACTGGACGGTCATCTTCACAGATGACACACATCTTTTCAGTTATGTCTATACTGGTTTCTTCCAGGCTGTTAATATTGAACATATCTTTAAAGCTACATGCATTTTACACAAATAGTATATTACTATAAATTATCAAGTACATTTTTTCCCTCAAAATAAGTATATAAATGCAGCCAGCAGGGCTATGGAAATACATACAGCTATAATCGTAATATAAAGCTAGACTTAGTCATTTACTGATGTTTTTGTAATGATCTCACATATTACTGGTTCATCTTCTAAAACCGTATATTCGTTTATTTATTAAAGTACAAAACACAATTTGGTTACCTCGTTTTTTGCTATATACAGTTGTTTCCTCATATGCAGGGAAATCAAAGTTGTCTCATTAGATCACACACAGGTAGATAATTGACGATAAAGGAAAGGCATGATTCTGAAAAAGAAGGGACATGCATATTTGTATAAGTGTTGTTTGATTCTTTATCCAGACATTATTGTATTATAAATTAATAAAGTATTACTGTTACAGTAACATTATTACACCCGTATATCATAAAAAAACACACAGAAACTAGACCTAATCCAGTTTATATGAACATGTATATACTTATTTTTATTCATCTAAAGTTTCGTACGTGAAAAGCTATGTCTAAATGGTTTAAATATATATAAATATAAAGTTTAAATACCTTTATTTTTTATCTATATGAAGCTGAAAAACAAGCAAGCTCATAATAGCATGGACGTGATTTTGATAAACAAACATCTCCTCCTCCTGAAAAAGAATTAAAAACAAAACATTAGTTCTTTATTTAAATTTTTAATTTGATGGCCCTTTCACGCTTCCGAAGTTTAAAAAATGAATCTTGCGATATATTGATTTTTGTCTATTTAATAATTAAAATATCAATCCTATGTGCATATACAATTGATGTTTTCATAAAGTACGATATAGCAATCTACACAAATATCATATAAAACCGAAAATTGTAAAAATATACAATGTAAAGCGAAAACTAGTTTCCGTCGTCTGCAACGATTTTCATTTTCATTTTTAAGAAACGGATAAACATAATTGAATTTATATAAGACTAGTCTTTTTTGTATTATATATTTTTGATTCTGAAACACATTACTTACCTAGAAAATGCTGCTTAATAGCTGTAAATAGCCAAGAAAATGATCTACATAATGAACGCTGCTCAGAGCACATTGTTTACATCTACACCGGTTTCGGTCAAATACGGTTGTATTGCCTACTAACGGTACCATCGCTTATTCTTAGAATTGTTTTAAATTCAAACCGAGATATCTCGGAGACTGCACAGAGATTTTAAAGGTCCTTTTTTTGGAGTTTGATATGTTATTGATAAATCGTTTGTTGATAATAACTATTGTGAGGGAATTTGCTTGACCCCAAATTCCTTATAAACCTAGCCTATATCGATATATTTAAATTTATTGAACTGCCTCACCTGCATATTAATAAAATAGTCGATTACATACATTCAGAATTGTTTCGTATAATTAGAGATGCATACCTATGATGTCGATGCCTGCAAAAAATATGAGTTATGGTAACACGTGACTGTGGTATTCTTAAGTTCCGGAACAACACTTTACCGACAATAATTGTGAGCAGTTCCATATGCCGTTTCCAATTAAAACATAAATTAATGTATGTTTTTGTGGTAATTAACATGTTTTTTTACATATTTGTGTTGTTGTTTTGGTTTCGTTTGGTGAAACGATTTTGATTAGGGAATAATTGTTTTTGTCAACGCAAAAGTGAGAAATATACATCTTCTGTACACCATTATGTTGAAGAACATTTAAAAGACAAAGTAGTTTAAAAACCAACTGGTCGCAATCACTGTGTGATCAATCTAATCTGGGGCGATACTATACACACTTGCATCAAGTCCTGTTTTCTCAGAGCACGGCTCATATGTTTGTTTGTCGGTAAATATAACATCACGTTCTTTTTTCAATTTACTAATTAAAAATGTTTTAATTTATGACATCTTTGTTGTGCCACTTTGCACAATATCGTTAAGATCTGCGTAATTTCATGCCAACCGATATACATTGTTTCTGACTTTACCGAACTTGAAACTTTGATATAATGCGCTTCGTGTGTGGTCTTTAACGCGTGTGGTCTGTCCGCAATGTTTGAAAAAATAATGGTAACGAATATTCGCATATTCGAAAATAGGCCGAATATTCGAATGCAAACGTTATATTCGAATATTCGATGTTTGTGCAAAGAAACTTACAAAAATGTATAAGTGCAAAGTCGCATATTTTGGCGGATAACAGCTGCCAACAATTTACGAGATGATAATTTGCATACGGAATGGTATCAGGAGGAGGGTAGTGCCGTCATTGGTTTTATCTGGGCGTTTACGCGGATGTTAATACACCGTAATTATGTATAGCCTTAGATAATTGACATGTAATTCACAAAACAATTCCGTAATTAAGATAACAGAAACAACCAGACTTGCTTTACCTTCAAATGGACAATCATTTTATTTGCTATATCATTGTATAATATAAATTAATATCTACGCAGAATTAATTTACTCAAACATTAACCAATTAAATCGTCGTTGTTTTGGAGTCCGGTCAGACAAAATTTGCGAAAACCGCTGTGTCTTGTTTACAAGAAACTAGTGGCGCCTATCGGAGATAATGGCGGCGCTGCGAATTGCAGTCATACAGTTTATGTTAAAATATATATCCAATTAAGTTCAACTCGGAGGCTTATTTGAAAAGTCTCGAGCCGGTTTTCAGGTAGAACTAGTTGGTCCATTAAGCGAAGCCCTTAAGAACGCTCCTACAATGGAAACTGAATCCGAGACCTTCTATTCGCTTTGCGGGTATTACACACAATGCGAAACTAATAGCTTTTAAAACTAAGATGTGGTTTGTTACTACCGTTGCGTTTCAGCTTTCGTATAATTCTTCTGCAAGGTGTTGATGAACAAACGATTCAAAATATGCTATATGAACAAATCATGGCAAATATGCACACCATTCAGTAACTTATGGCATACGAATGCTATTTGCAAATCTCAGATATAGTACTTTTATCCACTTCACCCATCTCTTTCTTATTCTCCTTCTCCTACTCCTAGCAATCAGTACACCAACTCAAATAAATTGATTATTTCATATTGACACTTTTATCATATGCCCAAGTTTTGACAGTCGCATTTCTCGTTTTCGATGACTGCTACGTAAAACTATTCCAAAAATGATTACTAGTAAAGAAAAAGCTTACCGTAAGTATCAGTAACAATTTTTGTGAATCGGGTGCTATCAAAAATTTACTAAAAATTAACATTTACTTTAGCTACAGCTACGTCATCATAACTGTTTTCTGCTAAATAAGATCTTAACAGATCCCGCGATTTGTTTGTAACAATTGCCGATAGATGTCTTTGCCACAGGTCATATAAGGCATACACATTAACTTAATGTAAAAATATAGACATAACGATGAAAAATATTACATAAATGATGAAAAAGGAGGGGGTTACTCTTTTTAATTATAAACACATATTGTTCTTGGGGTTGAATGATTATGCGACATAGTCTGAATAGCTCCTGCCATGAATAATTTCAGTTAACTATAGACAAGAAAAAGATGCTACCGAAAGAACACAATGTTTAAGGTTGGCTATTTATCATGATAACATATTTGTTATCGACTTTCCTGTTAATTGCATATTGTAAGACATTTCTGATACTAAACATTTCAAATGTGAGAAAAACATGACGCAATAAATGTTCTGTGAAGAAATATGTGCGCATTTTTTTTCGCGAACAAAAGCGGCATTTGAGTTTGCTTCGAATGAGAGTAGATCGCCAATAACATTTTGTACATGGAAACAATTTTAGGACAAGAAGGCATTGGTAAAATATTTGCATGTTCCCTTGGAAATTATCTTTACAGTTCTGATCTGTTTTGACACATTGTCGATGACATACAAGATTAAAGGTCATGGCAAAACTATGTATATTGAAAACAATTGATAAAAAGAAGTTTTTTATAACGATTACGAGTCTGGTTGTTGCGGCGTCAAACGAGGTAATCATGAGTATACTTTCAATTACAATTTCTAATTTCAGTTTCAGTTTCCCATTAGTATTCACTGTAAAGTGACTCGCATATACGCCCTGTATAAGATATAAAACATCCGTTAAAACATAAACGCAACGCCCAATTGACCTGACCTGGCAAATTACCGTTACTTCATATTAAAGGTTGGAATTCATTTAATATAAAGCTGACAAAGAGATACATCGAGTCCCGGCTGTTATCACTCATCAATTAATAAATTAGCCTTTTAACTCCATATATGTTCAATTATCGCACTGAGTCATCTTCCACAAATACATTTGAAACATTTACCTTTATATTTTTTCTTTTCATGTCTTTGTTAAGTTAGCTTATATTATAACTTCACGAATACTAAATGCAAAATTATGCTTAAAATAAGCATGCATAATTACTGGAAAGTGTATCAGATTCGACTATTTCTCTAATTAAAAATAATAAAACGTGATAAGACGAATGTAGGGTAAACAACCAATTTTATTTGAAAAAAAAAACAAACAAACAAACAAACTCATGCTTCCACCTTTAATGATATTATGTAGAGTGTTATATATTTCTCCGACAACCGAAGCGCCTGCATTTGCATTGACGGGAAGCCAACACGCAGGCAAGATGGATTACATTAAATTGATCGCTCACTTTGTGGTTTTGTTCTTACTTTTTGGGATCCTTAATGCATCTGAACCAAGGTGTTTGTCACGTTTTGATTACGACGAGAAAATGCTGCTTAAAGTACTGAGATTTGAAGACGCTCTTGAGAAGTTCGACAAGAAGATATTATGGATACATTGGACGATAACGAAAAAAAGAGAAACATTGAACTGAAGAAGGCAGTGGATGAAGCAAAACTAAATATGAAGCAGGTAATGGAAGACACAAAACAAGACACTTCAAATATGCTAATGAACGACTCAAGAAATCTTCGAACGCAGTTGCGGGAAGTTGAAACACTCGGGACTCAGATGAGAGAAGAGCTAAACAGAAAAGGTATTCTTTTAACAAAATGCAACAATACTGATTAATTCATCCAATGATAAATGGTTCCAAAACATTATGATCGATATCAAACTGCTAGACAGTTAAAAAAAAAAATACATATATTGGAATATATCATTATTTGTTTAATACATATTGGAATATATGTTTATATGTTAAATATTTTGCCACACGTATTAGAAGAGTTTCACAGTCGCAATTTAAGCAATTATATCGGCGCAATAAGGAATCGATGATTACTAAACGAGGCTCGTTATGTGCACTTCGTANGGTATTGGCGGCCATCTTGGCGGCCATCTTGGAAAAAAAAACTTTCCGGAGGTCCGATTGTGGTAAACTTTTGATATGTTTTAAAGGGCCGTCTACCCTACGAGGATCAGTTAAAATACCTTTTGTAGCAATTTGTTGGTGGTTGAAGGTATTTTTTCATATATTGACCCTATTACTTCTTGCTAAAAACAGAGTATTGGTGGCCATCTTGAAAAAAATGCCGCCAGTTTGAATTTTCAAGTGGCTAACGTGCTTTTTGAAGAACGGGGAACATAGAGGTAATGTATGCCAAATGTCATGCTTGTATAACTAAGTGAAAGATTTTTTTAATAATCAGCCTAGCTATGTATGCATAATACATGCACAATATATTATATTTGCGATGTTTCACAATTTTGATTAGCTGCACGATAATCAGCAAAACACGAGAAACTTCGGCTGGTTTCGTGCATAGAAAAAAAAAGTTACCAATAAAATATATTTGTATAATCAAATATTAAATGTTTTATGTCAACGTTATCTGGTTACTATTACCATTATGTTTTAATGATGCGTTATATACGTCACACGCCGTGATATATTAGTGTACGTTTACACGCTTGAGCAGCCCTTAACTTAACATTGTTAAGAAAAACTTGTTTCAGTTTAAATGAATAATACTACATCATCTTTCTTTGCATTTCTGTTTATGCAAGCTATGCATACCAGTTAATTGCAAGGTATACGTTATAAAATGAGTTTGTATGAGTCATGGCTATGTCGGGTATTAAAAGAAAGTTCCCACATTTTTACAGACAATTCATGTGTTCAATGGACTTTATACGGCATACATGTATCTTGTACATGTACATAATAGTATTTCTTAGTACACGAATAAGTTATAAAGTCTGTTTAAAATATGGGCTGTCTGTACAACTTGAGGGCCATTTGATTTGTATCTTTACGCGTAAGAAATATCAAAATAGTATATTTGCTTTATGTTTTATTGCTTTATGTACCCCGATATTTACAGACATCTGATATTTATATTGGCCGTTAACATTCGGGGTGTTGTATATAAATCTATCACATATAAGAAACTTCAAATTATTTATTTTAATTATGCGTTTTGTAAATTGCATCTTGTGATAAAGAAGCTTTAAGGTTCAACGCTCGAGCAGTCCGTTATTTGATAAGGATACAAAAAGCGTATTTTTCATCAGTTGCGTTTTATTATTTATTTATTGCTACAAAAGGTGTGTAAACTGACTCTGGTAGGGCTGGATCTATCACACACGAGGAACTTCAAATTATTTATTTTTATAATGCGTTTCGTAATTTACACCTTGTGATATAGTAGCAATAAGTTTTAACGCTCGAGAAGTCCGTTATTTGATAAGGATACTTAAAGCGAGTTTTCCGTCAGTTTCGTTTTATTAACTTCCTGTTTTCATTTGCATTTTAAGACCCCAGTCACAGTAAAAAGTCAAGTTACAAGATTGTGTATGTGTCATGGTTCTCTCGGTTAAATGAAGAAATTCACCCAATATTTACATACTGACTCAATTAAAAATGTATCTGTTTACATATTCAGTATTAAAAATGGTCAAGAGGCGAATCATGTTATTTTGGTGAGAGTGTGGGGGGGGGGGGTAAACTGTTATCTTTTCAATGACAGCTTTACGCTTTTTATCTTGAACGATGTCATGCCGGTGAAAATACAAAAGTTTAAAATTGGTTTTGTCAGTGATAAGAATTTGACACTGACACTCGTTCAAAATGAAGTCAAGAGAACATGTATTTACAGGCTTTTAGAACACAAACAAAAAAGTCACCATATCCCATGGACAACGCAAAAATAAGTATGATGTTTTCTAGCATGATCATTAATCATTTCTTCAAATAAATATGTATCTGTTGTGAGCCAATCACAATAAAGTATTGAAATTGTACTTGTTCAGTGTTCACTTAATAAACCTCAAGATGAGTTTGCCACTTCTAAACCTTCGGACTTAACCGACTTTTGATATGTATTCTAATTAATTGTTTTAATTTGGTCTTTTAAAAACCTGTTGGATACTAGACTCCCGGAGTCAAACTGGGCGAGTTATCTTACTGACGATCTGATTCTATTCAGTGAATGCTCGGTCAAGATGTTTTAATGATAAACATTCTTACCGAATTCTATCAAGATTGAATCATACATGTGGCTTTGAGAGTGGTAATACGGTCATTTTCATATTATACATGGTGACAGCGTTTGATCAGTCTTGACCCAAATTAAAGCCTGGTCTAGATACTGTCAATTGATGACACGTCCTGACCAAATTTAAGCCTGGTGTAGTTATTGTCAATATAAATAGTGTGACCACATTTTATCGAAATTGCATCATGAATGTTGCTTCCAGAGTGGTTTCAGAGTTTTGTTTTCTAAAGTTTGACCTGGTTACCTAGATTTGACCCCACTTGACCCATATTAAAACTTGCCCGGAACATTGTCCAGACAAAACTTTTGGACCAAGATTTATCAAAATTAAATTCTAGTAATAAATGTGGCTTTTTGAATGGTTAAACTTTTTTGTCCGCACTTGAAATACCTAAATTTCCGTTTTAAAAATCTGACGAATGTTTATCAGTATTCAAATATAGGTGTTGCCAATGTAGTGGCAACAAGGCTTTTCTTGGATTACACCCGGTGACCTAGTTTTTAACATCAATTAAACCCTATGTGAAATCAGCCTTGATATTGTCAAGTTAAACATTTTGACCAAGTTTTATCAATATTGAGAATTATATGTGACTTCTAGATTGGAAA
>VMBQ01006136.1:0-58887 GCA_007657795.1 Dreissena rostriformis | reverse complement strand
GTGCTTCCTTCAGATATTGTCTGATTTTGTATATTAAAAGACTCTCGGGCGGAAATTTCGTATTAATGGCTGGACATATTAGTTGTTTTTAAATTGGTTTGAAAAGGGTAACCTTTCACAAATGCTCATGATACGTAATTGAGAATTAATAAAAAAAAACGAAAATAAATAGCACGATTTACCTGCTGTTCTTCGGTGGGTTTTATTTTCAAATAGTTATTTTGTCGACACAGCGCTATAATTAGATATATCATAATCCATAAGATAATTGATATAATTGTCTGTTACATAATGAAGATTTTTTTGTATCGCGGAAATAAGATTTAGATCGAACAATGTCTTGTTTTGTTTGCTTCGCGTTTGCCAATTGTAGTATTGTCATATGTACACAACTTTATCAGGGTCGCTTGTAGTTTATAAACATCAGTCATGTTCCATAATATCATTTTTTTTAATTGACTAGACATCCTATTTATATATTAATAAATTTCGAAGACATATGTATTTATGACATCACTTATTGTAAAGGTAGTATTTTGGATACTAGGGTTGTCAAAAATTTGTTTTAAGTGGCAAGCTTCCGTAAACAAACGAAAAAAAGTGACAAAAAAAAACGTTGTATATAATACCAGTCCAGACTCAACTGTGATGGTGATGCCTTGACCCAGAATATAGCTGTGCACTTTCAGACTGCCAGTTGCAATGATTCAGATTGGCATAAGGTGGTAAGTCAATGACCTGGTTTCTGGTAAATTCCAGACGTTGATAATATAGCACGCATGTTTCACAAATTATGAACTGTTCGTACTTTCGCATGTTTTTGCATGTACACAAATTATTCTTTTCTATATATACTGATCACGCAATGTAATTGTTTTGAATAGTTTCGATAATTTTCATGTAAAGCGTTTAAATCGAGATAATTGAGTGTTTATTTTATATGAATCATATTGAATGCAGCGTAAAAACACCTATTTTTTTAAGTATATTACGTTTCTTTACCAGGTACGATACAAACCTGTTTTACTATAACCAGTGTCACATAACAGTAGTGTGCGTGAAACGTAAAGATTAGCATAATATTTCCCACGCGAGAAACAAGTCGAGTCACCCCAAAACAGATCGTAAAACATGTTCAAAAACATGAAAATACATATATCAGGATGAAGTCGTGCTGCAGAACCGCGGCGGAGCGTGCAAAAGATTTGCAATGTTGCTTTTTTTTATCTGACTCAGACTTTAAAAATAAACTTCGCTTATAAATNACCGTTTACGCGCATTTCAATGAACACAGATCAATAGGCAACACTCTCGTATAAACCAGAATTAAATGGTATACGCACGATGTGAAACGTTATCTGGATGCAGATTTATAGGCGCTCGTTTGTTCCCCAACGCTATAACATGCGTACAAAACATGCGAAGATTGTATAGAAGCATGTCAATAGAAGTTACACAATCTGCACTAGTAATAAATCTATATTCAGAACTCAATCTGTTGTGCACGTCTGCATCTAACGCTTACATGTAAATAGAAGTTGCACAATCTGCAATCGGTATACAGAACTCAATCTTTTTTGCACGTCTGCACAATTCTACAACAACAAATTATTGACGCAGACGAATACGGGTTCATAATCTGCACTAAAAATCTGCATTACAAATTCTAATACAGCCGCAAAATATACATCTCCCACTGTTCATCACGTGATACACAATCTGCACAAAAAATCTGTTTTCTGAATTCAATATGTGGTGCACGATCTGCATATAACACTAACCTATAAAGAAGTCATATTGGAGTGTATCGGCCCAGACGGATGGTTTAACAAACCAGCGTTACATATTGTCAATTTGTAAGTTGTTGTTATTCAAAGGTGACACTTCATATACAAGTGCATATTTCAAAGCTTGGATCATAAATTAATTATTAAACGAATGCATTGAAATATTTCATTTTCGAAAAAAGTTCAATTAAAATTAATGCATTTTTCGTCTGCACACAGTTGATAGAGTTAACTCCCTAACCAATATAGGCTATATGCAAAAGGGTACGTCAAATTAAAATGAAGTGTAAAANAAAAAAAGGCCTTGACAAACAGCGAAGACCCAGATGAGACGCCGCATGACGCGGCGTCTAATCAGGGTGTGCGCTGTTTGCTTAAAGGAATTTCTTTAAGAAATATTCTAAATATAGAAATAAATATACTAGCATCCCTAATTTTTAAAATAAATTGATCCGATTTAGAAGGATGGGAGAGTCCACTGGGCATAAATGGGTTAATTAAGTAGCAGTGCTGGGATATACGGGTTCGATCCCCACAGTGGGAGTGTTCTTTAAATCTCCCCCCAAAGACACCAAGTACTGGTTATAGTCCCAGGAAACGGACTCGAGAGCGTTTCATATAAGCCTCAGGCTTTCAATGCAATCGAGCTCAAATAAATAGGTTTAAACTTAAATCCCAATATTGGTACAGGACCTTACTTGTTTTGCTTTGAAGTACCCAACCACATTTTTGACTAGTTCATTATAATGCTCTTAAAAACACTTGGATTTCAGTAACATTGCTCACACATCGTGTAAGTGAATTTATGATAATCGCAATATATGATCATGCTTAAATGGTCTTTACGAAGGTTAAAAAAAACTATTTCGGTAGATAGCGCGTTTGACTTTTATTGATCTCGTCACAGTTTCTGGCGCTTTTTGCTCTAAATCAAAATGGGTTTCTTAAAGATAAGTCAGACCCCTGCATATACAAATCATAGTAGAATAATTCAACAACTGATGTCATAGAATACCATTCATCTTTTGATTGTGGCACCTGGGTTTCTTAAAGTGTAAAATCATACCTTAAAACTAGAAAGGCTACAAAATGTATGCTCGCGTATAGAATATTTCAAAAACCAAATAATACGTGTCGTATTAATTTTACCTGTAGACTTGACGACTGCTATATATCCGGGCATCTTGAACCAGTTTGCATACTGCAGAGCCGCTTGGCGCTTCGTGTCCAAGCAATGCATCGTGTTTGACGCGCCAAAGTCGACCTGATAACACGTGGCCCCAACGTACACGTCCGGTGCGTTACTGACGCCGGTCCGCGTTGACGGTATCTGGGTGTATACTGGGCCTATTGGCGAGCGTATGAAGGTATAAAATATGATATCATCAATATGAATGCGATGCCTTTGTGCTGGTTGTTGTTTGTTTTCTATAAGAAGTTTATTCGTTGAATCACAAGTAGTATTGTTGTTAACGGTGATGCTGCGGTTGGTGGTGGGGATAATGTTGTGTTTTAGGCCTACCCTGTCGCTTTCCTATGTCTGATGCTGCTGCTGATGATGATGATAATGGATATGATGACGATGATGATTATGCTGCTACTGCTGTTGCGGCTGATTATGACGACCACGAAGATGATGCTAATAGCAATGCTATTGTTTGATTTTTTATTTGTTCTCGTGAAACAGAATATCATAATCAATATCTATCTTTAAAGTTAGACTATACGATTTTGTCAAATATTTATGATTTTTAATAAATGTGTGAAAAACTTATAATACATATATTTCAATATAAATTAAAATAAAAGTTAAGAAGAACATATGTCGAAAAATGCGAAATAAGCCAGATATTTAAATCGGAAATCGAAAATAGTTGTACAGCCAAATTCGCAAGCATATATATCATGCATGTACAATGTGAATCTAAATTTAGCTTTAGTGCAAATTCGTTCATACGACACAAAGACGCAATTTTGTTTTCTAACAAAGACGAGTGAGAGTGTCGGCATCGGCTTTAACCAGCGCAAACGTGTCTTTGCATAATTTGATAAAATTCGTCTTCAATGTATAATTTTTCTTGCCTATTTTGTGTTATTGTAACATATTTTTATCAATATATTAAAATTTAACACATATAAAAATCGTATAGTCTCACTTTAATGAAAGACACGTTAAAAATAACGAGAAAATGAACAAAAGTATCGAAATTAAATAACCATAGATGACAATACTAGATGAGTGTGTGCAGAATTAAAAAATTGTGACGCAATCTGATAAAATGGGGTTTAATGCATGTGTGTAAAGTGTCGTCCAAGATTTGCCTGTGCAGTCCGCACAGGCTAATCAGGAACGACACTTTCCGCTTTTATGGTTTTTTTTTGGTTTAAAGGAAGACTCTTCTTGACGAATCACCAGTTAAGGCGGAAATTGTTTTCCCTGATTAGCCTTTGCAGAATGCACAGGCTAATCTGGGACGACACTTTACGCACCTGCATTAAACCCCCTTTTCACAGATCGCGGTTCAATTCTTTCTCGACAAATGTATCGTAATGTAATATTCGTTGCGTAGTAACACTGACCCACGATATCGTATACGTACAATTAGAGGAGCTGACGATGATGCAGTAACCGGACACGAAGGTGTATCCGAAGTTACAAGTGCACGTGGCGGGACTTCCCGTGCACGAGGCCTGGTCGTCCAGACACGAGTTGNGGTTTTCAAAAAAATAGTAGTTTTAAGTAAGAAAAAATAATACAATATTTAATACGTTATCAATCCTCATTGTTAAGTCGTTTTAATGAAACATTATATATGTTTGTAATGTGAACCAATATGTATACATCGTAACGTTATATTGTTACCATTATTGCATTGCATTTAATACGCAACACGTTTGAAATCAGCCGTTCACCCAATCGATTTAATCCGATAATCGGCTGATCATGTCGATTATTTTGATTAATCGACTTGCTGATTTAAAGCAATTTGATCTCCACTAGTCATGTCTCTGTAGTTATATTATCACTAAAATTGAAAGGGTTCGTTTTTATGATTTGTGGAATATATGTTTCCCATATATCCACAGAGGATATACTGACCAAGAGTCTTCTTTTCATAAACTATTACACAAAATAATTCAATAAATTTAACACAAACATTAAACTAATGTATTACTCAACTAAACTACATGACAAAAATAAAACAACTTAACATCAAATGACTAAAGCATGGATATTGAGATAATACAAACAACTCACTATACTCATTTAATATATTGGTACCTATTGTAAAATATTAAGTTTAAAAAATGGTTTTAATAGTTTGGTCATTACAAGCCGATTGCCTTATCAAAAAATACTATTTTAAACATCGCCGTTATCTGATTTCTTATACTAAAAAGAACATGAAGGCAATTATGGCTCAAACGCGCTAACCTGAGTAACAAGGTACATCAATTGTTGAATGCCTGACATGGTGACCTTAAGTTTGACCCTGTTGAACCGGATTCAAACATGTCCTTCATATTGTCACTATTAATATTCTGATCATGTGTCTTCAAAATTGGGTAGTACATTTGGCTTCTTTAGAGGTAATATGCGTTTTATAAGATTTATTCTTTGTGATATAATGTATGGACACATGTGGCCCATTTTGAACTCGGTCCTTATTTTGCCAAAATTAAAATTCTGACAAAGTAACATCAAAATTAAATAATAAATTTAACTTCTCGAGCGGTAATTTTTTTCTTACTTTTGAAATGTTGACCCGGACAAGGAAACACGTGTGACACAGATTTGAACTTGGCTAGATATTGTCATGATAACTATTTCTTTAAGATTTAGTTACATTTATACGTGTGGCTTCTATAGTGGTTACAAGGTTGTTCAATCCTTTGACCTGGCGACCTAGTTTGTTATGTCACACAGATTCGCGCTTGCCCTAGATATTGTCCAGACAAACATTTTGGCAAAGTTTTATCAAGATTCGATCATAAATGTGGCATTTGGATTGGGGGCAATGTTTAACTAAGATTTAACCCGGTAATCTAGTTTTTGGGAACATTTGATCCAGATTAAAACTTGGTCTAGAGATTGTCAAGATAAATATTTTCATGACCAGGTTTCATCAAGATTTAGCCATTTATGTGGCTTCTGAGTGGATACATGGTTTTCTTTAGATTTGACCTAGTGACCTAGTTTTGGGAAACACGCGTACCAGATTAAAACCTGGCATTGAAACTGTCGGGATAAACATTCGTGGCCTGTAGCGGTCTTATCCGTTTTTTCTCAACTGTCAAAGTATAAATAATATTTCGGTGGTTTGCTGCGTTATTGTATTGTATATCCATGACATACTTGGTGATTTCTTGATGTCGAACTTCGTTCATCTGGTAGAACAAACATCATCTAATGTATTATACGTGCGCACGATTTACAATAAACTACTATTCGCTATATGTTTATTCATGGGAGATGAATAGTCTAATAGTATAGCTCTAAACACGTCGCAGTTTGGAATCACCAAATTTAATCTTTTTTTATCGAGAACTTTTATTATTGTATTGTTTTATTTTTCATAAAACATAGAAATATATCGGTTGATATTATACGTCGTTTTATGTTTTGCTTTTACACTATGTTAACTTTTTACCATTTTCAAAAGTACCCTACAAGTAATAACTATAGATACAAATCCTATTTTTATTTCATGTTGTATCAGTTGCTGTTTCGCTACTTTTCATATAATAAACATGATGTCAAAAAGGTCGCTCGTGTCTAATATTCTAATAATTAAACATGTCTAAAATAAAATTGAACAAAATATGTTCCTATTTTCGAATCTTAACCGTTCATTTAAAAGTAAATTATGCATCATATGTTAACGACTCGGCCACTGTAATGGACAAATCATGTTACGTGTAATTTACATGCCACTAAATGCTTATCAATCACCATGACCACGGGGACGTGTACAATTCTACAAATAACACATTCACCGCCGTGACAGTATGCATACTTTGACAGCTGAGTAAAAACGGACTGTCACACGGCTTTTCTTAGATTGGACCCAGCATCAAACCAGGCCTATATATCGTCAGGATAAATATTGCCATGAAGTTTCATCAAGAATCAGCAAAATATGTGTCTCTCTTAAGCACTCTTAAGTGCTTACGAACAAAAAGCTGACGACGTATACCGGACACAGCACTCCACATGACGCACGACGACAGACGCCGGACATATGGTGATCACGGCAGCTTCGTGCTCAGGTGAGCTAACAAAATACCGAGCATATTTTTGTATGACAGATGTGTTGAATTCTAATCTGATATTGTGACTATACCATATAAGATAATAATTTTAACAATCCACATGCTTTATCAATATAACTTCTAATTAAGTACAACTATAGTAAGAACAAGTAAAAAGACAATATTAAACTACATAACATATACAATGTTTAATAGCATTCATTTCTAAAGAAATTGAAGGCCGCAGTGACCATTTGAGTAAACAATGTAAAGTTTGCAATACCCTGATTAAACATACTTGACATCAGAACGGAGCTTTTTCGGCTTTACCCAGATATGTCAACTAGTGTAGTATTAACAAGTTAAACTAAATATTTTTTGGAATACTTGTACTATATTAACGGCACAATTAGAGGAATACTGGTCTTTTATTATGGGGTAGTGCAATATGGATAATGAACACTTGATGAATTTAAAATCTGCAAAAGCTGTTATTTGTTATTTAACAAAAAACAAACATAGTTTGTACAAATATTAAGTACTATTTGCAAAATACCATGACTTGAAAAAGCATTCCGATGAACTGGTTTAAACAAAAGCAAAACAAATTACTATATCTATAAATTACACACAAAAATAAACAGAAGAAATACAAAAAATAATATTGAAAATACCTAATATAAGCACAATTGAAAAAAAACTTTAACAACAAATGGAATGTAATATTGATAAATAATACAGACATGTTTCCAATGTTAGCACTATTGACAACTGCTTATTTCATCAATAAAACGGATAATAAACAAATCTTCGAAATATCATTGCAAACGATATTAATATGAGCTTTGGCATGGACAAAACAGCAGTCCCCTATCGTGTTAGTGTTGTCAGAGTAAGAACAGAATATTCCCATATATCCACCTACCTAGTGTAATTAACATAGCTTAACGTCTTTTTTATGTAAGTATCCAGATTTTAGGGTTCAATTATTTCTGTAACCATGGAAACCACAATTGTTTTGTGACGAAAACAAATAAAATGATGTGCATAATCCCCATATTGCCTTCTATATACACAAGGAGTTTAATCGACCTTGCTTACACTCTTTTGTTCAGATAACGCAGGAACCAGATTTTAGTTTTCATTTATTTCTGTCGCCATAACAACCACAATTGTTTTCCGAAGAAACAAACACTATCAGCAGGAGAGAAACCTCATAATCATTACCATGCCCTTTATTTATGGGAAATTNTTTTTTATGTAAGTATCCAGATTTTAGGGTTCAATTATTTCTGTAACCATAGATACCACAATTGTTGTGACGAAAACAACTAAAATGATGTGCATAATCCCGATATTGCCTTCTTTATACATCAGGAGTTTTTAAAATACCTTGCTTACTCACTTTTGTTCAGATAACGCAGGAACCAGATTTTAGTTTTCCTTTATTTCCTTCGCCATATCAACCACAATTGTTTTCCAAAGAAACAAACACTATCAGCAGGAGATGAACCTCACAATCATTACCATGCCCTTTATTTATGGCAAATGACCATCGATTTAAAACATGACAAACACTCTAAAATAAAACTAGAATAACACTGGAGCCAATGCCTTGGAACGGTCTACGCGACACAAAATTATGTGATTCTGGTTCAAGGGAGCCAAAACCTCACACTTGGCGCATATAAGTCGCAACTCATTACAGTGCAAATGAACATTAACGGAATATTNCTGGTTCAAGGGAGCCAAAACCTCACACTTGGCGCATATAAGTCGCAACACATTACAATGCAAATGCACATTAACGGAATATTTGCAGATTCTATATAACACAAGATAATAGTTTTTAATTTAATAGCCAGTTTACTATTGAATGGTCGAGTGTAAATCCAAAGCAAATGAATTGTAACTTTCCAAAATATAATTCAATGAAACAAATATAAAAAAGGGTCTTTGTGTAACAATAAATAGGTCGAGAATACAAGACCTTAATATAACATCGTCGGAAATCATGGAACTGACACCCCCTAGTTTCCGTAAAGGCTAATGTCGCTTTCTTACTGTATAGTATACTGTAAAGGTCTCGTTATACTCGTGCAAAACGTGCATGATAAAAACCAAGTGCACATAAAGGAAACAATCAAGCTTATAATTTATGTAAATGGCGAGTGCCAGGTCAATGTTGTAATCTTATACAATCAGATGGATGCGCAATATAGAAAAATAAGATATTTTACTGCGATATGACATTAAATAAATCCCATGTCTGAATCAACGTATCAATAAAAGGCGTGAAAGTCAGAGTTACATGAAAGCAATCGCGATACTAGAAATACAACATATGAGATACCTCAAAATCATTGAATGAACAACAATGCACACATCTTTCTGCCAGATTACAAATAGGGCCAAAACAAACATTCCTTGCGATAAATATATAATAAAAACAAAAAAAGTAATTAATAAGCTGCATCAAAAGGAGAGACAAGACAAACAATATGAGTTAAGCTGTAGTCATCGCATTGGAATTATTAAAACAAAGGATTTGAGCCGCAATCTGGGAAAACGGGGCTTAATGCATGAGCGGTAAGTGTAATTCCAGATTAGCCTGTGCAGTCCGCACAGGCAAATCTGGGAAAACACTTTCCGCGTTAATGGATTTTTATAAGTAATTATTTTCTATACGAAAAACCAGTTTATGCGAAAATTGTCGTCCATGATTAGCCTATGCTGACTTCAAAGGTTAATCTAGGATGGAAGTCCACGCAGATGTATTTAGCTCTGTTTTTCCAAAGCGATTCTCATATATTTAAACCGATTTTATGCAGCCACAGACCTAACACTTGGCCAANAACAAACAAAGTAATTAATCAGCTGCATCAAACGGAGAGACAAGACAAACAATATGAGTTAAGCTGAAGTCATCGCATTGGAATTATTAAAACAAAGGATTTGAGCCGCAATCTGGGAAAACGGGGCTAAATGCATGAGCGGAAAGTGTTATTCCAGATTAGCCTGAGCAGTCCGCACAGGCAAATCTAGGAAAACACTTTCCGCGTTAATGGATTTTTTTAAGGAAGTATTTTCTATACGAAAAACCAGTTTATGCGAAAATTGTCGTCCGTGATTAGCCACGATTAGCCTTTGCGGACTTCAAAGGTTAATCTAGGATGAAAGTCCACGCAGATGTATTGAGCTCTGTTTTTCCAAAGCGTTTCTCATATATTAAAACCGATTTTATGCAGCCACAGACCTAACACTCGGCCAAGCATTATTTACAAAACATTTTATATGTAAATAACATAGTTTAAAATTTAAATCAAAACATACACATTTTACTAAATATATACATTTTTAATGGTACTTTAAACAATGCATTGAGTAGATCTCCTTTCCGATAATGCCACAAACAAAAACAGTATTTGTTCAGACTAGTTTCTACGTAAAATAAGAGCAACGGTTGCAAATATTGAAAACGTGTATTGTTATTTGAATAATAACAACCTTCCTTATACTAAAGGTATACTAAAGTAGAGAAATAAGAATCAAATTATACTTCAAACAATTTTTTACACTAAAACTGATTAAATCCATCCGGTGGCTCTAGAATTATGTCTATTTCGATCTACTGTATTTAACATAAAAATGATCAAGGTGCTATCCGATTCTCCACAACTTTTGTAGAGACCCCAACTAATGCCTAGGTACAAACAGCGCTTACCCATTGTATCAACCAATCATAGCTGCATTAAAATAATAACGGTTGAAACGGTAAATGTACACTGTGTTATTGATTTAAACAATAATTTCAATGTGTTAACATTATTTGTACCAATAGATAAGTAGAATTGACCTAAATCTGTATAACTCATTCGAGATTAAGTATTTAAATTCTATCAATGATCTCTTGTTTAACAGTTAAACTGTAAATGCATTCGCATAACAAGGGCTTAACAAATATTAATTAAGGTCCTCAATCGGCACTTGAAGCGCGTCTTTATAATTATTTAATTTGAAATTGACAGTTAAACTCTTAATGTACACGTATAAAACGTTTTTTTGGAGAATATTTGAAGAATATTCTAATAAATTCCAAAATTCTTTGTTAAATTTACTTTACAAATTACCAAATACTGTGAAACCTTAAATTTTCGTCGGCATTAAATGTCAAGGTTTTATAAAAAAAACTTTCGTGGATTTCTGATTTTTGACAAATTTATTTAGGAATTTGCGTCGGTCATTGTCCGATTTGTTTGTAATACTTGTCCGCGTGTATTGCATGAAGTGGTTAATAAATCGAACATGGTCACCAATCAGCCAGTCTATTCTTAATTCTCTCTCTCTCTGACTCGCACNACGTCGGTCATTTTCCGATTTGTTTGTAATACTTGTCCGCGTGTATTGCATGAAGGGGTAAATAATTCGAACATGCTCACCAATCAGCCAGTCTATTCTTAATTCTCTCTCTCTGACTCTCACTATTAATTTATCAGTAAAGAACGCCTATTTTGATAATACTTGGAGAATAGTCTAATATTTGCAATCTTTGTTTACTTTACGTTAAAAATTATCAAATACTTCATGAAAGGCTAATACTGTAAAATCATTATTATTCGAGGACATAAATTTTCGTTCATTTCGTGGGTTGACCGTTCCACGAATTTAAGATCCAAACGAATAATTAATTTGTTGTTTGTTTGTTGTTTTTTTGTTTGATTTTTGTTGCCAAAATCAGAAATCCACGAATTTGCGTGTCAGCGTTATAGTCATTTTTTTAAACCACAAAAATTCATGCCAACGAAAATAAATAATGTTGCAGTAAATCGAGCACGGTCATCAAACAGACAGTCTCTTCTTATTTCTCCCTCCCAGGCTCACACTGTATCCTGGTCCGCCGCAATCTCACGGCTCTTCAGAATATCGATTACATTCCCTTTCAAGAGCGCCTGTGCGTGGGCATCTTCCGTCCATTCGAGAATCTCGTTGCGACGTATCTTGTTCGCGAGGTGATCTGGGAACTTTTCAAGCGGCAGGCCCTTTAAATCATGTAAAAGTGAAATATGAGTAAAAAATGACTCATAACCGTTTAACAACTTAACCTTTGTTTACTAAAGAGCGAATACGTATATATGATTCTCACTTTGGGAAAACGGGGTTTAATGCATGTGCGTAAAGTGTCGTCCTAGATAAGCCCGTATAGTCAGTACAGGCTACTCTGCGACGACATTTTCCACATAAACTGGATTTTTTCGCTAAGAGACTTCCTTGAAACGAAAAAAAACAATACACAATAAAAGAGGAAAGTGTCGTCCCATATTAGCCTGTGCGACTTCACAGGTAATTTGGGACGACACTTTTCGCACATGAATTTGCCCGGTTTTCCCAGAGCGCGGCTGATTTGGATATGCGAGCAAGATCTGTTATTGGAAACCAATGACTCGCCAACTTGATTTAAGCAGTATTTAATCAAGAGAACAAGTACCTAAGGGCGCCAGATATGTGCACATGGGATCATATGATCGATCGGGAACAAGCTGGTAATTGTAATCATCTTCAATCCTTGATAAAATCGCAATTGGTCAATTGTACACACACACAAAATCAATAACACGATACCTTATCAATGTAAATGACGACATAATCTTCAAGATTCTTCTTGTATACTTCTTCCATGATCATGACCAGCTCGAACAGGTTGGCAGGGTTCAGGTAGTTAATGCTGAGAACCACAATGACCTTTCGGCTCGCCGTAATGCCCTCGTACATCTGTCCAACGGCAACCGAACCTGACAGGAATGCTTTATTGTATTGTAAGCTTCCAAAAAGTCGTCATGTCATACCCACTTATTTTAGGTCGTGTCCGTTTCCTGGGCAGAACCAGTACTGGGGTCTTACAAGCAGACAACGCTCCCAGTGTTGAGATCGAACCCGTAACCTCCTGCTCGCAATTCGATCTATTAATGAACCGCACTATCAGAAAACGGGGTTTAATGCATGTGCGAAAGGTCTCATTCCTGATGAGCCTGTGCAATCCGCATAGGCTAATCAGGGACGACACTTTCCGACTAAACTGGATTTTCGCTAAGAAGAGACTTCCTTTAAACGAAAAATACCATTACAGCGAAAAGTATCGTTCCTGGTTAGCCTATGCGGACTGCACAGGCTAAAGTGGTTTTAAACAACTGTTTCTTGTTCTTCTTTTATGTATAGCATTGCTTTCGTCATGCAGGAAGTATTATTATTTCTATGTTGTCCGCAGCATAATTATGTCACTGAGCGAGAAATTCGGAATTTAATTTTTACATTTAATAGTAATATTATAGAAAATGTTGAGAATTCAGAGGGAATATTTATCTTATTTAATCATTATTATTATTATCAAGTTTTGCTTATCTTTTGTATCGGATGATATCTAAAACTTGACCTCATCTATTGTAAATGAAAAGGCAGCAGATGAATGATGTGTATTTTATAATCGTCAAGTCTCACTTTTGCAATTTTTGTTTTCAAAGTCAATCTAGATTGAGTTACTGCTTCAATGAATAACTGTGGCAACTGTTGACAATTAACTTTTCTACTATTAAAGTCATTTTAATAATGTGATAGTTCATTTAAGTGGAAATATTATATTTTACTACTATCTTATAGTGAAGTGTGTTTTAGATTAAATTTGAATTAGGAGTTAATACAAAAAATTATATTCAAAAGTGTGACATACTTAAGAGGGAAGGTCCGAGAATTGTGACAGTTTGTGACAAGGGGGAGGGAGGGGGTTAAAAATGGTCAAAAATAGCGCGACATACTTTATGGACGGCCCCTACACAAATTTGCAAAAAATGTCATACATGTATATTTAAAAAAAAATCTAAAAGAATGTTTAACATGAATGTATTTCGACTATGGTTCACAACGATTCCAGATTTAGATTCGCAAGTATTGTCATACCAGATTGGCTATCGCGCTCTCTAAAATAACACTTGAATTCACCTCCGAACGGCTCGTCTTTTACCAAGTGGCCATTGTCGATAACAGGAAGTAAATGCTTTCTGACCCAATCGTAGTCATCTTCGGCGCATGATATGTACGCATCGTACACACCTTCACCAGCGACGCCGTCGTCCTGGTTTATTGCGCCATAATTTCCATGACCGTCTTTAGCGCGCATTTTCCTCGTCCTTCTATCACGCGGCCTTCTCAACTTGTACCAAAACAGTTTGATTGACCAGCGTTTTATGTACAGAAGTCCACAAACGACAGCCGAAGAAACACAGATGGCTGCTATCTTGAAATGTCCAACACCCGTCCGACTGACTTGTGTCCTATTCCAGTAATTTATGGTACGGGCCCTTCCGACACGCTAAATAAAGAGAAGTGGTCAATGATTGTTCACGAACACATTTAGATCAAATTATTTATTTAAACAATGCATTTTACGTATGTTAAAAAGCATACATATATAAGCCTTGTGTAATACATGTATTTGTATATGCATTTATTGATAGTTTAAACAATATGTTTTTAGTTCTTCCTTGACACATGTAAGCAATACAATACAAACATACACAATTTACTTATGATAAAATATGCCAGACGGCTAGAACATGCTATATTGCTTACCTTTAACGACTGGAAAGTACAATTTGACAGAATTGTTATTAATTACATGGAGTATATATGAACGGTTATTGAAGCAATACAAAATTAATTAACATTCGTGTCAATGCTCTTCGACTGCATCGTTATTGCATATTCATGCGCAGAATGAGCTTTCACTTGTCTTAAGTTCCGTAAACGTCAGCTTGTTATCAATGCTATCTAAAATGAACGTTGTTCAACAACATGAAGCTAAGATACAGAGTGTTGCNGCATTGCTTTCGTCATGCAGGAAGTATTATTAGTTCTATGTTGTCCGCTGCATAATTATGTCACTCAGCGAGAAATTCGGAATTTAATTTTTACATATAATATTAATATTATAGAGAATTTTGAGATATCAGAGGTAATATTTATATTATTTAATTATTATAATTATTATCAAGTTTTGCTAATCTTTTGTATCGGATGATATCTAAAACTTGACCTCACCTATTGTAAATGAAAAAGCAGCAGATAAATGATGTGTATTTTATAATCGTCAAGTCTCACTTTTGCAATTTTTGTTTTCAAAGTCAATCTAGATTGAGTTACTGTTTCAATGAATAACTGTGGCAACTGTTGATAAGTAACTATTCTACTATTAAAGTCATTATAATAATGTGATAGTTCTTTTAAGTGGACATATTCTATTTTACTACTGTCTTATAGTGAAGTGTGTTTTAAATTAAATTTTAATCAGTAGTTAATACAAAAAAATATATTCAAAAGTGTGACATACTTTAGGGGGGAGGTCCGAGATTTGTGACAGTTTGTGACAAGGGGGAGGGAGTGGGGTTACACATGGTCAAAAATAGCGTGACATACTTTATGGACGGCCCCTACACAGATTTGCAAAAAATTTCATACATGAATATTTAAAAAACTAAAACATCACTTTAATGCTGTGAAAAGAATTGTTAACATTAACGTATTTCGACTATGTTTCACAACGATTCCAGATTTAGATTCGCAAGTATTGTCTTACCGGGTTGGCTATCGCGCTCTCCAAAATAACACTTGACACAGGAAGTAAATGCTTTCTGACCCAATCATAGTCATCTTCGGCGCATGATATGTACGCATCGTACACACCTTCACCAGCGTCGCCGTCGTCCTGGTTTATTGCGCCATAATTTCCAAGGCCGTCTTTAGCGCGCATTTTCCGCGTCCTTCTATCACGCGGCCATCTCAACTTGTACCAAAACAGTTTGCTTGACCGGCGTTTTATGAACAGAAGTCCACACACGACAGCCGAAGAAACACAGATGGCTGCTATCTTGCAATGTCCAACACTCACCCGACTGACTAGTGTCCTATTCCAGTAATTTATGGTACGGGCCCTTCAGACACGCTCAATAAAGAGAAGTGGTCAATGATTGTTCACGAACACATTTAGATCAAATTATTTATTTAAACAATTCATTTTACGTATGTTAAAATGCATACATATATAAGCCTTGTGTAATATATGTATTTGTATATGCATTTATTGATAGTTTAAACAATATGTTTTTAGTTCTTCCTTGACACATGTAAGCATTACAATACAAACATACAAAATTTACTTATGATAAAATATGCCAGACGGCTAAAACATGCTATATTGCTTACCTTTAACGACTGGAAAGTACAATTTGACAGAATTGTTATTAAGTACATGGAGTATTTATGTACGATTATTGCAGCAATACAAAATTAATTAACATTCGTGTCAATGCTCTTAGACTGCATCGTTATTGTATATTCATGCGCAGAATGAGCTTTCACTTGTCTTAAGTTCCGTAAACGTCAGCTTGTTATCAATGCTATGTAAAATGAACGCTGTTCAACAACATGAAGCTAAGATACAGAGTGTTGCTTATGTTTATATACACAACACAAACAGGAAATCGTCATTAATATGTCTTTCAATATAATATGTCATAAATTCAAAAGAAAACAATCAAAATAATATGCATTCACTTCGTTGTTTCTGATCAAAAGTTCAATTCCGTAAAATTGACCGGTTACAACGCTTGTTCCGTTATCACTAGATCCGACTTTTAAGTTAGTGAGCGACATAGTAACATCTTTCACCGAGATGATGTTTGTACATGCGAAACATTGAAAAACATTGAAACATTGAAACCCACTTGCACATTTCAATTTTTGTCGTATTGAATATACTTTCCCTGTGGAAAGATGAACACAACTGTCTAAATTTACCAGTTCGTGCTTAATACCGTATTAAGCGTAACATTCTGAGTATGAATGACTATTGATTCCTCAAGGATTTCTACTGCACCAGTTAAAGATCCTTCATTAATCGGTAAAAACAAGTCAACCGCACTCAATTTACAGTTCTAAGACACACTAAAACTAAGGCCATCTTGAGGTCCGCCGAAATACCAAGACTGACAAATTGTATTACACCTTATAAATAAACATTTCTCATATCATACGAACCTTGCGGTGCACTTGAATTTGGATATATTAAGCTTTTTTGAGATACTTTTATATACTATAATTATTTCATCCTTGTTGAGAACGTTTTCACAAGCTTCAACATATGTAAACTCTTCCGACGTCATAGTCGGAAATCTTTTCAGGCCAATAAGTTTATCCCCCAACTCCTGCCTTATATGTTCATCTGTTGCCTGTTTCCCTGCGTCTCTACACCTCTGAGCAGCCCACGGTTTTAATCAACGGACAGTTCACACTCACTGGCATTAAACGTGTCAAGTTTAAAGTAATAATAATACTCAAAAATCAACGGAAATTTGGTATTTCGTAAAATGAAGTTACCCAATAAAAATCAATGTTCCTTATAGCAAAAGGAAAAATTTCAAAACGAGATGTTTTATGGTAACATGGATGTTTGTAGATATAAAATGCTTGTTTTTATTTTTTCGTATCACAATTAATTCCATTTTAATGTCCCGCGACTATATCCATTCATACGACACAATAACACTAAAATGGTACCATGTTAGTGCTCATGTGTCGTATGGATAGATATCAGTGCGGGGTTATAAAATGGAATTAATTGTGTAAGTAGACAATATAGTGTCAACAAAAAGACTCTTTGCACATTTTTAAGTATTTGAGTTGTCAATGACTTTAAAAGACCGCATGATCGTTTATAGGATAGAGTACACCCAAAATATTAAGCTTTGAATCACGACATTGTTAAATTTATATGTTATTGTTGTAACCCTTACCCTTTAAAAGGCTTTACATAAAAATGACAGCCTTCGCGGTATGATGCTAACCGTAATAAGGTATCAAGTGTAGATGGCTCAATATCTGTGAGGCAGATAAAATCCTTTGATTCAGCAAGTGCACCACAAAACATGGCATAGAAGACTGGACTACGGCTGGCGAGAATGAATCTGTGACATTTGATCTGTTTCTGCTCATTTCCGGCCACTAATGTGACGTCACAGAGTGCTTCATTCTCAAGCATATTAAGGTTCGTTTCGGTGCAGGATTCCTCATGGTGACAGTGAGTCGCCATTGTCTGACAACAAATGCAATAGTGCATTTCATTAGTCTTTTAAATATTAACATTAGAAAAGGCGAGACCATTTGAAAATGTTTAAAATCACTATAAGTATATCAATCTCCTCTGTTCTGTCTTCGTCCAAAATGAAAGTAATACTTTATTTTCACAAGTGAATTTACAATGGTATTCATGTATATATTTCAGACGTTAGGTTTGTTACACTAAGATAGCTTTAAAGTCACCAAACAATGTTAAAATATCGAAAACAAGCGGCATTAAATGGGTCCCATTTAAAAACGGCTTTGAATTGTATGTAACAAAGTATGATGTAAATTCTGCACAAATTTAAGAATAGCCATATATTTCAACATTGCATAAATCGGACAATCAAACAATTTAATAGTCTAATGGATAATATAATAATTTTTATTAAAGTTCTCATACATCAATTTGCTGCATATTTGCCTCATGGTTGTAATCTGTAAAATGCTCTTTTACATCTATTCAAATAGTATAACTAGTAGATAATATTGAGGTTACTGTAATTATACTGCTTTTTGATGTAAGAATACTTTTATCTGTTGTGTACTTGTTCCCTTTTGGAAATAATGCAATAGTACCAATTCAGCTGTTTCACACCTTTGTATAACCGTACTTATGTTTTGTTAGTAATCACTTTCTAATACATAGATATACGCTTATTTTCGATGTTAGTAATCATTTGGTATATCTTCACGGATTAAAATGGTGAATGATGAACGTTACTCAATAAGAAGGAGAAATAAATAAATTTTGATAGATTGAACATTCATCAAGACTTATTTGAATTGATGATTTAATATCGCAAATCAAGAGATATTTTTGTAGCGACTTTGTGTCTATGTACGTTTCTTTATATATAGATTCTGTTCAATGCATGCTTCACAATCATTGGTGCACTAATGCATTTAAGAAGCTCGTCAAATATTGTACGTGTTATTGTTCCACAGACGTAAAACACTAATTAACTGCGCCCACGTTAGATGATATCAGTTCACTGACCAATAAAACGCTTTTAGCCCCCCCCCCCTATATTTGAGATCAACATGCTCCTCTGCAATGGCCAGCGAGCAGATATCTTACTCTGTTGCAAACACAACGGAACTGCTTAGTCAAAATTATTGAATTACTACATTGGATTGTAGATTTTGAGGTAAGACTTAACAAAATACATTTTAACATTGACGCTATAGTTTACAGTATAATGTTAAGTTGGTGAGTGTTAAAATTGCATGTACGCGATTTGTTAACACTAATGTGTTCTAATTCTTTCAGGAACTACTTAAAGCATGCAAATTAATTGCACTATAGGCATGTTTCCTCGTCAAAACAGTTAAAATCCTCCCTTATATATCAATGCTTTTTCAAACCTCTCACCCACATCAATTGTTGCGTTAACGTTTCAACGACATTCTTATAAAAAAGTTCAATATAGGCGTTACTTACGAATCATTAATTATTGAAGAAAAGCACGATAATCTAAAAAATGGGCTGTGCTACTATTTTGTTATCGGTCAGGGACATAATACTTTTGGAATTGGTGGATTTAGTAAGTATATCGGTCATGGATATGATAACACATACAAATAGTGGGACAGCGTCTCCATAATACTACTTCAGTAAATGTTAATAATCAACAACAATCTTACAAGTATAATTGTCNATATCAATCTCCTCTGTTCTGTCTTCGTCCAAAATGAAAGTAATGCTTTATTTTCACAAGTGAATTTACAATGGTATGCATGTATATATTTCAGACGTTAGGTTTGTTACACTAAGATAGCTTTAAGGTCACCAAACAATGTTAAAATATCGAAAACAAGTGGCATTAAATGGGTCCCATTTAAAAACGGCTTTGAACTTTATGTAACAAAGTATGATGTAAATTCTGCACAAATTTAAGAATAGACATATATTTCAACATTGCATAAAACGGATTATCAAACAATTTAATAGTCTTATGGATAATATAATAATTTTTATTAAAGTTCTCATACATCAATTTGCTGCATATTTTCCTCATGGTTGTAATCTGTAAAATGCACGTTTACATCTTTTCAAATAGTAGAACTAGTAGATAATATTGAGGTTACTGTAATTATTCTGCTTTTTGATGTAAGAATACATTTATCTATTGTGTACTTGTTCCCTTTTGGAAATAATGCAATAGAACCAATTCAGCTGTTTCACACCTTTTTATAACCGTACTTATGTTTTGTTAGTAATCACTTTCTAATACATAGATATACGCTTATGTTCGATGTTAGTAATCATTTGGCATATCTTCACGGATTAAAATGGTGAATGATGAACGTTTCGCAATAAGAAGGAGAAATAAATAAATTTTGATAGATGGAACATCCATCAAGACTTATTTGAATTGATTATTTTAATATCGCAAATCAAGAGATATTTTTGTAGCGATTTTGTTTCTATGTACGTTTCTGTATATATAGATTCTGTTCAATGCATGCTCCACAATCATTTAATATGTTTGGTATACGTTTGCTTTTAATGATTCATTCATACATGGTTACTAATACATGACTTAGTACCATAAACAATCTATGAAATGAGGCAAATTTAAACTAATATTTTCGCCATCATAATGTTAGGCATTTTACAACTAGGTTCAACCTAATATTTATATAGAAATATGTATACTTTATGATTAATTTTGATTAAGTTAACACCTGCAATATAAATTCAAATATTACAATATCGCAAGACTACTTACAACATCAACGAATACTATTATCCTATTTGCGTTCTAGGTTCTGAATATAAATGCGGAACGTTCGACTTTTGAAATTACCTATGATCAATATAACGATATGAGCTGTTTAAGTGGCGTTCCCGTTAGTGTCACCCGATCGTTGAACATTGAGCGGCATGTGATGGTAACATTATCTATTCGTAAACTACGGGTACCACGTTTAACCAACCGGCCTAGTTTATGGACTATTTTGTCAATGGTGCCCTAATGCATTTAAGAAGCTTGTCAAATAGTGTACGTGTTATTGTTCCACAGACGTTAAACACTAATTAACTGCGCCCACGTAAGATGATATCAGTTCACTGACCAATAAAACGCTTTTGCCCCCCCCCTATATTTGAGATCAACATGCTCCTCTGCAATGACCAGCGAGCAGATATCTTACTCTGTTGCAAACACAACGGAACTGCTAACTCAAAATGATTGAATTTCTACATTGGAATGTAGATTTTGATGTAAGACTTCACAAAATGCATTTTAACATTGACGCTATAGTTTACAGTATAATGTTAAGTTGGTGAGTGTTAAAATTGCATGTACGCCAATTGTAAACACTAATGTGTTCTAATTCTTTCAGGAACTACTTAAGGCATGCAAATTAATTGCACTATAGGCATGTTTCCTCGTCAAAACAGTTAAAATTCTCCCTTATATGTCAATGCTTTTTTAAACCTCTCACCCACATCAATTGTTGCGTTAACGTTTCAACGACATTCTTAAAAAAAGTTCAATATAGGCGTTACTTACGAATCATTAATTATTGAAGAAAAGCATGATACTCTAAACAATGGGCTGAGCTACTATTTTGTTATCGGTCAGGGACATAATACTTTTGGAATTGTCGGATTAAGTAAGTATATCGGTCATGGATATGATAACACTTACCAATAGTGGGACAGCGTCTCCATAATACTACTTCAGTAAATGTTAATAATCAACATCAATCTTACAAGTATAATTGTCCGACTACTTGACTTAGTCTCGTTGGTTTTATGTATGATGTAGAATTGCAATATAGATTGATCTCTCGTGAGATACGTATTCACACAACGAACTATACTTATAAAGAACTTACACATTCCATATGTATTCACTTTATTCCTGGCAAAATATGATAGTGGACTGTAGGTCCTATTTCGATATTAAATAGATATAAAACCATTGCTGTGTGGTTTTGTTTATACAATCGTTATTATAGGCAGTGCGCATATAGTTGTGCTTTACTTTTATATAATTGTAATATGCTACATGTCATTGATGAAATAACAGTCTTCCATTTAAATTAAAAATCGGTTATACACGCTTTTTGGTAAACGTATATAATCCATATAAAATAGTGGAAATTTATTAAAATTTTGTCATTGACCGTGTTAAACAGGCTAATAGAAGCCCTCAGATAAGTATGTATGTTTGCGTAAGTAGGCAGTTTAATAGCAAAACTGATATATGTGTCTGTCCTGACATCTGCCCTATTCGCAAGATAAGCAATGTCTCGTGCAATAGTGTTTCGGTTATAGAAATGTAATTTCCCTGTCCTTTTTTCTTGACGACAACATCCACGGACAATGGTTTATAACGGTCAATACGAATGAGTAAACAGTTTTTATGGATGTCCAATATGTGTCAATTCTTCAGCAAAATTGGTTCGGTCAACAAACGAAATCAATTGACGCAGTATCTTTAATAACATGGGCAAACTAAACGCATTTGAAATGTAGTTTTAGGTTATTGCACAGTTAAGTCGTAAATGTTTTAAACAATATGTTGTATTCGATACACACTGATGCCGTGATAAAACAAAATCACGTGTATATTTGCTTATATTTGATATTCAATTTTCACTATTAATTGAAAACTTTATTACACTATCTTTAATTACAAATCAATTTAATTTCGTAAATCGTATTTAAATATGTGTTTAATTATGTATATAAATTGAAGTACGATGACATTTGATACTTGTGTAATGTTGCATAATGAGGTAGCCTATTTTGACTTCGCTTATTATATTTTAAAATTAAAAAAAATCTTCATCATATGCATCTATGTCCTATTACAGTTGCACAACTGTTTTACTTTACTGATAACGTGTATATTTATCTGTGTTGTGTTGTGTTTAAGACACTCGTAACTGTATACCTTTTCTTAAGTGTTTTTAAATGTTTGTCAATCTTTAGTCGCTTTAAATACCATTTTTATAGTAGTGAGTTGTGTCAAACGTTTACGAAATAAAGCATGGAACTGGAGCACGTTCAGTGCGAGGTCACTCATGATCAAATGTTCCATAATCATTTTGAGAACCGCGTGACCATAGCTTATCAGTTACACTTAATGTAGAACATTTTATCTCTTATATCCACGTCAACGTAGTCACTCTTCAGTGTTGGTCTCGTTCGAGCAGCACATAAGTTTGTGATGAAACATTACTCATGACTTATTTGTTAACTTTCGATATGTTTTTTATTAAGGCGTGCACACAATCAATAAATATGAGTAGGCTATTGTATTCTTTTTATCGCGTCGTTACCTCTTTCTTTCGCTGCTGAACAATGTTTTCTGAAAAACAATTGTGTTTACCTTTCAGAATGAAAGTTTATACAGCATTGGTTGTTTTATGGGCAATCTACATGTTCGAGCAAAATGGTATACACTTTTATCAAATGTTGATATATAATATAACTTTCGTTTGTGGCATTAAACTACAAGATTGAAGCAATACCATTGTTTCGCCGTGTTCCTTTTTTTAGTTTTTTTGTTTTACATGTTACGAAGACAGTTGTGATCGCTCAAACTTTCTCCATGCACAGTTGTCCGGATGATGATGTTTATAATATATTGCGTTTTTGTATTATTGTGTGGTATCCTCGCCTCAAAGCGGGAGGGGTTTTATAGGAAAGCCCTTTTTCATTAGTGCGTCCGGTCGTCAGTCCGTCAGTCAGTTATTCTTTGCGTAAACATTAGTGCGTACAAAATACATATTGTACTCGTTGACGGATTTGTTAGAAAATTGCCTAATATGTTAAGGTTATAAAGACGGTTTGCTGAAGACATGATTTCATGTTCAAGGGAATGTCAAAGTCTTACTTGAGGGTAAAAAACTTGAACCTCAGTGTGCCAAAATGCACCATGTATCGTATTAATTTCAGCGCCTTTACAATATGGTCATATTACATTACGATAGCACTAGAGAAAATGCTGATTTATCATGAGAAACAAGTTTTATTATAACCCAAATTTGAAATACTAATTCAACATCTTTCGTTGAGAAGAAAACGAACTTCTGATTCCAACATGAACTAATAAATGCAGTATCGTCTTTAAAGGTCCCAAAGACATACTCCTAATTTTACAATTTAAATTATTAAATTTATCTCGAAATATCTAACGTTAATCATTCAACATAGTTTCTGCATGTTATTCTCAGTCGTGCTTTAATGAGAGGAAGACAAATGCCTTTGGCGAAATAGGCTACAGCCTTGGATGTATCGCAAAACAAGTATGAGTTAATATATGTTTAATAATTATTGCACAGAAAAACCTCTATGTAAACGATATAGATTCGGTTTCCCACTTCAGTTTATCAGTGCTCGTTGTTTTCTGGAAATTCATGGTTACAGGTAAATGTTCAGTAAATATATTGTATCAGTAGATGTTTTGAATAGATTTGATAAAATCATTGAATGCATATATTTTTGCTGACGTAATTATAAATATCCATACAATTTATTTTATACTTTTAATACCAGTCGTGCAGAAATTCTACCAACATTTCGAGTTATTGTACCCAGTGTTGTGACAAGGACGTGTGTAACCACGCTGGATGCGGCGAAGAAGGTAAAGTGAACATAATTTGCTTTGAACATGAGACAAATTGTACCAAACAGCAAGAAATCAATACATGCATATGATGTTGGAGATAGCACAGTGTTGCATGTCAAATGCGTAGAGTGTTGGTCAGCCCTCCCCCACAACCAACACCTTTCTTTAAATCGTATAAACGGCATCATTTATGTAGACTTATTACTGACACCATTGTACATAGATCATACAAAGGATTTCAAAGGTCAAATTGTATTACACAATTGCGAACTTATCACAAAACGGATCTAAGACAGCGTCGAATATAACATACCTAGTACAAACCTCTAAAAACCCATGTTATGACAACAACACGTAACACATACGGTAGCTTTAAACAATATGTAATTAATAAAATAAACCCAACCTTTATGTATGGCTTTTTTGTTGAGGATATCCTCTTCAACGTGGACCCGTGTGTTATAGATGTGAGAACCCGTTATCGGCAGGTCGTTGCCATAGTATTGACGTGTGTCGGGAAGGATAGGTATGTTAAAACAGGCAAATGAGGAATACGGGACACTCAACAAATGAATATTATTTACATTATGAAGTTGTGTTTGAGAGCGGGTTTGTGATATTCTACTTTTATTCTTAAAAAGGTCCAAAAAAATAGAGCTTCTTTTCTAACCATTTTATGTTGCAACTTATACGGCATTTTTAACGTGTGATATACTACCCATTATATTTTTGTTCAATCTTGTCTGAGCTCTAACTTACCGGCAGAAATATTGATCTAATTAACGAGTTATTAAGCTATTAGGTCGTAACGATTGTTAAGGGAGCGTCCCTGTCATTATAGATATTCAATTATGTGAAAGTTTTTCATTTTTCTGAGATATCGCAGAAACTAATCACCGCATGTTATAAAACTGTATATTAATTAGACATACAAAGAGGATACTTTTATATCTCATTAATGAATGTTAGTTTATGCAATTCAGTAATGTTATTTTTGTTAGAGACATTTTATTATGTAATTTATCCAATGTTTCCAATGAACAAATAACATTATCATTCAAAAAGCATAATATGTGTGTGTTGGAACAGTTTGCAGCAAATTGAGCATTGTCGTTTTAGTACAAGTTGTACCAGCGTTTTAAATAATGTTTAATGGTGGTTTGCAAACGGGTTGACCAGTTTAAGATAAATAGTTAGCTATATGCATAAACATTATTACCTTCTCTTTGGTTATACCATCGTAAAAGTAGCCGATAAAAGTACCCCGATCCAGTTGTCCCGGTATCTTTTGGAAGAAGAGGCCGGGGAGGAATACATTTCTTATTTGAGATTTACAATCGCAATGAACACCGTGATTCACCTACCCAATGCCTCTAATAGCATTTCTCTTCAAAACAGTTTGCATAAATTACTATATACTTGTCATAAACATGTGGATTTTTGTTAGTTTGCTCTTTCTTGAAACAAACGTACATTTCATTTTACATAAGTGTGCAGTCTTAATGGTGAGGACAGTTTTGGAACCACACTATTTACATCCGGCTGCAAGCCAAAAGACGTACGTTTATTAGTCGCTGTATCTTTTTATCTATTTATAGGTTTATTTATGGTCTGTTATTGTAGTTTAGTAATGCACCTTTGTCTTCTTTATACTCGTCCTCAAATGCTGACCTCTAATTTGAAAAATGAGGCTATTAACACATGCATGTATCACAATAAATGCACGTGTCTTAGATTTGGTATTGTGTGTAATAGCGCATTTCATCTACCATAGCCTTCCAAAGTTCTAAAATTGTCTTTATTTATATTAGTTTATATACACTCACTTAAAGATAAATATTTAAGACTGTCATGTTAAATGATCAATTCACTCTGATATCTCTGAAATGCAAAGACATAACTATTTTAGCACTGTATTCCCCACTCTGGTGGCGTCCTCATTGGTAGACGCAGTCACGTGACATCCACACTAACAAGGTCACATAGTCTGAATGATAGTTCTCACTGTTGTGATGCTGATCTGTGTAACACAAATCGCCAAACTAGAGGTACCTAGATGTTTATCTCACTTTAGCACGAACTGATATGAAACCAAACTATTAATATCTTCCCTTAAACGAAAAAGCCGAGAATTTCAGCACGTAATATAATGTAACTTCCTCTTCATAATTCATTCGAAGATTTCCCTTGTGGTCAAATTGATAACACTATGTAGGTTACTTGTTATCATTAGATGTATAAGGGGAACTTTAAAATCTTCTACGCTGAAAAAAACGCAAGCCGCAGTGATTTGGTATGTGACATGTAACATTACAAAGTGCCCCCCTTAGAAGTTTGTCAAATGTTGAACTACATGCATAGAAACTTGTTTTACTTTTACATAATATGTAAAAGCGTTCACACTCTTCTCCCAAATTATAAAACTGCATGATAGCAAATATATTTAGTTTGAAGCATCATATAGTGGTCCTGTACAAAGCTCAAATAATGCCGAGCCCCCTTTTTACAAAACCGGCGACATTCCATTTAATCACATGGGAAAGACATATGTATATATATAACATATATGTAATAGAAAAATGACAGTAGAACTCTGCTCGTATGGAAAAGACCGGCCCATAATTTTTGTATTTGTTATGTTATATCACATAGTGGTTAATGTGGTTTCTGTTCGAAGTAAAGTAAACTCAAGTCCGAAACTTAGTGCCATTATGAACCTCTTGTTGAATTATAAATGTAAATAGTAGTGAACATGGCAAATTGATCAGATAAGGTAGGACAAAGTCAATTTCCATCCACTATATATTGCGTATTTGTGATATTTGTAAACAGCATGTTTATTTATTTATTATTTTTTACTCTATTCATTTTTCCAATTCTAATGACACGTAAGTATCCGTCAAAATGCCTAGTTGATACAGTCCAATAATAGTTATACTATGATTTGAGCTATTTTATTAAAATGACCTAATAAGGGCCAAGTCAAATTGTTCATGTAAAGATTAATACTATTTTTATAAAGACTTGCGATACGTAGACTCTTATGCATCCCTACTAGTTGTCGTATATAAATATGGTTAGTGTCACAACATCAGCAACACGGATCCTACTACAGATGGTGACGGGGTTATAATGCCAATCGTTCCACGATTACGAATTTTTGCACCGCTCTTAAATTAAAAATTGGATCTGATTGTGCTTTCCTGTTTTTGTTCAATGGAATTGTTAATTATCTTAATGCCACGATGCATCACTGATTCGTTACAATCCTACATTTAATTTTCAAACCTCTTTGCTTTATTTGTGTGCGTTTGTCCTCCATTTTATATAATTATTGCCTGAAGACAGGGTTGGCATAGGACTCGCATAATGAATTAAAACTAAGTTTAACGATACTTTTTGTTTAAATGATTTAATGAACATGTTTATATTTCGTTTAAATATACTTATACTGTTTTGCGAGTCTTGCAACTTTTAACACGAGGATCATCAGGTTGCATAATCAGGGGAGAGATATTAATAATGGTCCTTTATTAACGTCAAACAGTGAAGTGCTCATTGCAAATGCATGTGTGATAGTACACCGCGGACAATATGCGAAATCAATCTTCGTGTCTTATTCTTATTTCTTTGTATAGTATGTTATGTTTTTGCTTTTTATACACGTGCACAATATCTTTATACTATACTACACGTGCTGTTTTGGGGGTGCCTGCGATTTATCTGCCGGTTCACCATGCAACCTGTATTAGTGACACAAGTGATTTCTTTGGAAAATATATTTTAGGCCATATTTTGTAAAAGGAGAACAGGTATGTTGTTGTCATAGCTATGTTGAACAAAGACACAATGCAGTTTTCTGTAAAGCATTAAATAACCATTTCTTAGCAATATCTAAATATGTAATTTGAAATGAAGTATGAAGTGTCATTTTTTGTCGTGGAGCTAATCGTATTAATTGTATGTTTTCGAATACCTACTACAGTTGTGATAAGCAAAACAAATAATTTCTGTGAACTCCATAATAATCACTCTTCCCTATCAAGTGAAGTGTACCCCGGTCACTGAAGCAACGATACATGTGAAGTGTGCACTTGATAATTTGTTAATACAATATACTGTTTTAAGTTGTCTTGCCTAACAACGACAACAGAAGGCATTCTATGTTATTATTATTCTATGTTATTATATACATTGTGTAAGCTATCCAATTTATAACAACATATCATTCATTTTGCATTTGACGTTATGTCTTAGTATATGAGGTCCTCGTGCCAATGTAAGTTACTGTTTTAAGTTGATGGACAGTGGGGTTCATGGACTACGTGGTCCTTGTGTACATCTCACTGTAACCAGACACGGACTCGAGCCTGCGACAATCCAGCACCGCTACATGGCGGGAGAGATTGCACCGGCCTTACGACGCAAACACAAGGCTGTTATACTGACCAATTCCGAAGTAACATTGAATAATATGTTATATAAATGGTGTTAACTATTTAATTCAACTTTACTGTTATTTATGAGGAACATATGCATTCAATAAACGTCGGTACACGATGGAAAACGCAGGTATTGGTAGTTTGAGCTGGTGTAGACTATTCACACAGTAAGACATCGATACTATTAATTCGGGTTTGCTCAACACGATTTCCAGTTCAATTATAAATATAAATGATGTATTGCACTAATTTTGTGTACGTGATGACAATATGTTTTGGAGTCTCGTAATTACAACATATAGTTTTACTTGTAAATAATGTGTTATTATATGACGTCTTCGTGCAAATGTAAGTTACTGTTAAAGTGGACGGCCAGTGGGGTTCATGGACTGCGTGGTCCTTGTGTACATCTTACTGTAAACAGACAAGGACACGAGCATGCGACAATCCAGCACTACTACATGGCGGGAGGGATTGCCCCGGCCCTATGATGCAAACACAAGGCCTTTACACTGACCAATGCCAAAGTAACAATAAATAATATTATACAAATGGTGTAAATTATATAATTCAACTTCATTGTCATGTTTGAAGCACATATACATGAGATAAACTTCGGAAAACGCAGATATTTGATAGTTTAAGTTGGTGTAGACTATTCATAAAGTACGAAATCGATAGTATCAATTCGAATTGGCTCAACACGATTTCCAGTTCAATTTTAAATATGAATAATGTATTGCACTAATTTTATGTACGCGATGACAAAATATTTTGGAGTCTGGATATTGCATCTTATAAACTTACATGTACGTGTACGTAATCTGTTATTATATGACGTATTCGGGCAAATATAAGCTATTGTTTAAAGTGGACGGACAATGGGGTGCATGGACTGCATTGTCCTTGTGTACATCTCAGTGTAACCAGACACGGACACGAGCATGCGACAATCCAGCACCGCTACACGGCGGGAAAGATTGCATCGGCCCAATGACGCAAACACAAGGCTGTTACACTGACCAATGCCAAAGAAACATTGAATAATATTATATAAATGGTGTAAATTCTTTAATTCAACTTCACTGTTGTATTTGTAGTACAATTTACTTCTCAACATTATTTAACACGCTGGTATTTGATAGTTTACGTTGTTGTAACTATTTAGAGTGTAGGACATTAATAATATTAATTCGTGTTTGCTAAACACGATATCCAACTCAATTGTAAATGTGTATATTTTATTGCACTTATTTAATTTACAGAAATATTATTATATGAGGTTTTCAGGCACATGTGCATTACTGTTTAAAGTTGACGGACAATGGGGTGCATGGACTACATGGTCCTTGTGTACATCTCTCTGTAACCAGACAAGGACACGAGCCTGCGACGATCCAGCACCTCTACATGGCGAGAGAGATTGCACCGGCCTTACGACGCAAACACAAGGCTGTTACACTGACCAATGCCAAAGTAACATTGAATAATATATTATATAAATAATGTAAATTATATAATTCAACTTAACTGTTATGTTTAAAGCAAATATGCATTCAAAATAATTATACATAAACTACATAAATATATTAAGTATTGTTAACATTTAAAGCGAAAAGCTGTTTTACTAGTAAAATGCAGAATATTGGCGTAATCCTGACATAAAGTATAAACATATTTTGTAAATTGTATTTTTAAAAATGTGGTAGAGCTTAACAAGTCATATTTCTTTAAGTGAGTCGAAATAATTGACACTAATTTCTGTCAAATTTGACTAGAATTCAACGTAGTCAGGTAACTTCATTGAATACTACGAACAACAGACAACTAACGCTGGGCAACTGACTTATTAAGATTGCTCTCCATTAAACAAGTATTGATAAGGACATCTATTGAATACAATATGTGTTGATTTCTATTAAAATTACCAATAATAAAATATTTAAGTATCATCCACTATACATATTGAGGATATGGGTAGGTTTAACTTGTTCCAGGTCTTAAACACATTCGCGAAATAACCTCACGTGGTTATTATCAACTCCGAGTAGACATTGTACGCTTTAATGGAAGTAAGGGATATGATGTGTATGGCAACGTCAGTCTGCAACATGCAACTAACTACACTCTGAACATTGGGTCACGTATACGGTCAAATGGCGGTAAGGGGTGTGTTAGTGTATTATTTCTGAGTTGTCTGCTAAGCCAACGTTTGACATCCTCAATATCCAATCACATTTTCTTAAAAATAGTCGCATAGTTTAAGCTTGGAAATGACTTTTGAATACGCAATTCATGCCATTTCGAAATTCCTCGATGTTGGTATCATTGTTATAAAATTACACAAAAATAGTTCAAACTAAATGTACGCTTTCTATAGAGGCAGTGATGTGTACCAATATGCATGCAATATTGTATAGTTTCGTATTTTACAGAAAACAATCGTTTAAGCAATTATTAAAATCATAACACCTTGTCAAGTTGTGTGTAGAACATCGCTCTATAACGCTTTAAAAGACAAAGCTCGAATTGCATAGCTCATTTGACTTGTTGACAAGTATGACTGCATATCAATCAGTTAAGACACTGACTCTGAAATGTAAAAACCACTTTATTTACTGCATATACGATACCTTTTTAAATTAAACTAAAAAAATAATATAGTATATAAAGGGACATAGAGTGGTTCGCTTATAAGGGACTGTTGTATTTAAATCTTGTTTGTGAATACTATTGTCTCTTAATATTACCGTGTACCACACATTTATTAAAGCGGATATATTCTCATAACATAAATAATACTAAGAGGATAACGAAGAGTATTAATACTTTGTTAATTAATTGAACGATGAAGCAAACGCACCGTTTACAAATACATTTTTAAATGTATAAACATTTCACACACTCACGCTTTACAATGTAACAATTATAAATAAGATTAAACAAACGTATGTTTAATAAGTTTTCATGTGTGTATGTTTGTTTTGTCTTACAGTGCTTATCGACTTCTCATTTAGCGATATTTCTGACGCTAGTGGTATCCCAGCTGGCAATGCCTTCAGTACGTATGATCATGACGCAGAGCGTTCACCGGGCAATTTTGCAGCTTTGGATAAAGGGGGCTGGTGGTACAATAACTGCTATAGATACATCAATTTGAATGGACTTTTCCGACCAGGACAGTATGATACCACAGCCATGAACTATAACTCTCACTACGATATTGCTGCCAGCACCATAATGTTTAAAAGTGTGTAATAAAAAGACGTAAGTTTAAATGTGTAGATTTATCATTTTCACAACTTAGCAAACCGACTCAATACGATCCCAAACGTGTTGTTTTGATTTAGTTGCAAATGTCAACTTACAAAAAAACGCTAATGTATTGTTTGTTTATGATTCACAGTTAAATATGGACCGACATATACCAATTAATAGTATGTATGCATACTAACCTAAAACATGATACGCTGCAATTATAGAACCATACAACCGGTAGAATCATACATTTTCCAGTAAATTCAAAATATCGCAGCAAGATGGGTGAAGACAATGCTATGAAACAGCACAAGCTCATGAAGACGAACAATGTGTATAATACTCTTTTAATTAATATATATTTGAAAGATGCTATCGCTGCATGCGGTAAAACAATATGCATATAAGTATAATACTATTTTGTATATCAAATAGATATGCTTGCAGTCTCTGCAATCGCACATTGACAACATGGTTTTTTAAACACTCACTGTCAATAATATACTATTGTAAAGACGCTTGGTTTCTGGGTACGTAGTTTAGGTTCCAATTAATATTATAAGTTTCTCAAAATATATAATACATGTGTTGTTTTTTTAATTTCACGCCAATATTGTATTGAGATGGTGCAACAGTCAACATAATGCGAATATTGCCCTCACTCGCCAAACGTCACTGTCATTTAATTCAATATTCACACATCGAACATGTTTACAATATTGTATTTGAATACGTACAATTAATTGTAAGAATCAACATGCCCATATTTATCTCGATATATACGTGTACGCTTCACAGGTGAGCTAAATTGTTTAAAGTTGTGTCCCATTATGAAAGCTGGTCATTCTGTCTATGGAAGTAACATTGAGTGATTCGCCATTGAATAACAGGGTGTTTGAGAACGAAGCGGTCGTAAAACAACAATTTCCGTGTTTTCATAGTTTTTAGTCGTATGTGTATTTGCGCTGAATTCATAGATGATATTAAGTATTTCTACTGCTGTATAAGAACAATACTCTACATCTTCTACATACACAATACTTGTACTATCTGAGAGTTCCTGTGTTATGACAATACCACTTTGACCATCAGAGAGAAAGACAACTCGTTTTATAAATAATTAAAAAAGTATCGTGCCACTAACATATAACTAAAAATGTGGTACTAATATTAAATTTCAAAATGTTTGCTCATGGTATTTTGAGGTACATGCGCTTGTGCTTATTCCTCTGTAAACATAGCTACAGAAATATAAAATTTTCCCCGAACACGTAAGTTACAGAGGATTTCAAACCTTTGTAAGATGTATTTACCCATCGAATGCACTCTTGAGGTCAATTCATACAACATTAAATCTACCCATTGACTTTGAAAAGTTGTGCCTGTTGCTTTTTTAACGTTTTTTGCTTAAGATGGATGCTTCTTTTAGCATGCTTGTATAATTTGCAAGCACCAATTTCTCATTGAACGCATGCTATTTTATATGTGTTGCCTTTTCCTCGTTTGCCCTATAAAGTAACATTCGCTATGAGTCATCTGCCATTGTGGATGTATTTTTCACCCTCTGAAGTACTTATATTTCAGACATTTTGTTTAGTATCACCAGCAACAACATATGTACATGATTATGTCCTTACAATGAACACATAATTCGTTGAACCGTGCAGTGTTTATGGTTTGGGGAATTAACATTACAATCGACACATAAGGAACGCCTGTCGCAATGTTCATGTTTCTGTCATAGCTACATTTTTTTATTTTTTTTTAAGATGTTCGTTCACTTTATGATCTTTATTATATTATTCGTATACCAAGTGTTGTATATTCCAGAAACATAAAATTATATCTTATATATAAGAATAATGGAGCTCCAGAAACATTTTCAAGAGAGATATTCTTTCAATTACACGCTCGTCTTTTTTTAAGGCAAATGATCAATGCCCATAAAATACAGCAATGTACATACATTGCGACTTGAAACATTAAAGTGATACAAGCTGGGGTCATCGCATTGTAACTGACCTGATTGCATGCATATTCAAAATAACAACCAATAAAAGAGACTTAAATTCGATTAATTTTCAATTTAATTACTCAAAAGTATAATATGCACCACAGAAACAGAATAGAAACATTCTGAGGCACGAGAAAAAATGAAGTTAATACAAATATCAGTTAAATTCCTTCTTGTATTCAGATAGTAGGTTCAAATAGTAATGACCTAAGATAACTTAATGAATCTCACCGTTATGCAGGGTGTAAATATCCCGATTACATAGCTTGGACCTATATGCAAATATTAATATACGCATCCCATTCTATTATTTTCTATTCATCATAGTTATTGTTTATTTCTATTTTTTTCCATTCATCATAGTTATTGTTTATTACTCAACATTGTTGACTCAGCTAAGCGTTTCCCTATAAATATGCACGCAGTAAGCCACCATATGTTTATGTACAATTTTTGTGTTAGTGTGTCGTATTAACTAGTAAAATGTAAAGAACAAACAATATGTATTATTACGTATAAGGGAACAGGTTTTCAAGATTCGCATATAATTATAAGGATAATTATTAACTGAACATATTACCAGGACTGAAAAGCCTTTTAAAAGAAATAAATACATCTAACAATTTTATTAGGTTTCTTCTGCACACAGTTAACATTTGATAAAATAGGCTCCTACCTATTTACTTCTGGAATATCACTAACATATATTGTGATATCCACCTGCGCCACTCAGCACACAGTTTTATTTGATAAACACGAATACAGTTTTGTGTTGATAAACAAAATTAGTATGTTCAATGATTAAAACTAAAATATCCTAGCAGTTGACATATAACATATAGTAATAATGATATGAAAGATATCAAAACAATTTGTGCAAATATATACATTGTTGTATGACTGAAACTGTCATTACTGAGCATTTGATATAGTACAGGTAAAATAAATAATAATATGAAAGTAAAAACTAAAGCTCTAATTACAAAATTAAGGAATAACTTGCATTCGAACTTAAGCGCAGGAATGTCGTATTTCTTAACAGCGTACAACATGCTGAAAACTGTTTTACCGTTTATTTCGCACTGGCCGCTGTACATATACCTGAAAGAAAACAATCTCGTATTGCAGACCTAGACAATATAGTATATACAGATATTCTGTTTCAAACTTTCAAACTAATTTAATGACGCTTCAACCAAAAACATAATACCATATTAGTATACTAACATTTATGTTTAACATGTTATTTATGCTATTATTATATAGCTTCCAGTAGTTGGTGTCTCTAAAAATAGCACACAACTTTACTACATGTATGTGTTCATTTTATAATGTATTTTGTTTTTTAATGACTAACACTTATAAAGTCTCGACCTGCAATCAGACGTGTCTCAGTATTAATACCTATCTATGGAGACGTGGATGACCTGAGACGGACCACATCATTTATCGAAGAAACTGGCGTTATCGTGTAGAGCGAACGCACAGAATAAAGAAGAAGTATAAATACCAACCGTAATAAATTCTCAATTGTAGATGGCTCAATATCTGGAACGCAGATAACGTCTTTTGATTCAACAAACGAGCCACAGAACATTGCATAGAAGACTGTACTACGGCTGGCAAGTATGAATTTGTGACATTTAATCAGTTTCTGCTCACTTCCGACCACTTATGTGACGTCACATAGTGCTTGATTCTCAATCATCTTCAGATTTGTTACTGTGAAACGTTCCGAATGCTGCCAGTTGGTCGCCATTGCCTGACAAAATAAAACACGGTATATTGATTTCGGCTGCTATTAAACTGAAAATTCGAGACTAAAAAACAGTTATATTGCATTGAGCATGTCGCGTGGTATATATATTGCTATAATCCTTCGTATAATTAGTTAATTATATACCTAATTACCGTTGTCTCTTTGAGTGCGTGAACATTTTATAGCTGCCCATCAAGCACGCCGGTATTAGGCCGATGTCGACTTGATGATTGCTTTACCTAAAGTGAATGTCGGATTCGATCCGACTTTAAAATAATACGATAGCTTACATGACTGGATTAATAAAGCATTACAATTGGTTTTGACGTACCGGTATTTATGCTTATTGTACGAATTCTACTAACTGTGGAATTGTGTGAGTCATTTGTGCAAAAATTTCATTAAACCTTCACTGTCTGTGCACTCTGTGTTTCCCTTGCTTAACAATAATTAAAAACTATTTTCATAGAAAGCCCTTCAACATAACGGGTTTACATGCAGAATATTGATTATTTAACATGTATGTAAGCGGAAAGCCTTAGCCTTCACAGAATTACGTCAGCAGCGAAGATGAAGCAGGATCTATTGGTCATTAGACTTGGGCTGGTTGTCTATTTACAAACCACTGATAAATTATGTGTGTCTGCTCATTGTTTCGTTTTGCCTTAACTCCGGAAATCCATCATCTGATGTGTATGCGTGCTCATTTACATGTGATTGTGAGTATTGGTGTCTGAGTGGTGCAACTCTGATTGTAAACTAAACATAAGTCCATTAACAGTAAAAAAAGGATCTGAAAGCAACATTTTCAAAATCGCTGTATGTGGAATGGCTCAAGCCTGTAATTATACCGTGTTGCACAACTATTTAGACAGATGTATACATATTTACAGGTTCTATGTTGGGCCGATATTGAATGTTTGCTGGGTGGTGACAAGCTTAATGGAAACATAATTTCACAGTTAGAGTATCGCTTAAGCAAAAACAAATGAATAGTAAAGGCATTATGTTGAGGCATTTTACATCCTGAATCAGCAATAAGCTGTGTAGGTTTCAGAAGAATTTAAATGATATGTTGCTAAACTTTATTTCAATATAAAGTTAAGCAACATATATTGGAATATATCAGTATTAAAGTTTGTTATCGTAGTATTTACTGCAAGTTTATCTACTTGCCTCGTTATATAATCTGCAGTGCACGTGAAAGTCTACAAAATGTTATGCATGCGGCAGACCACGTTATGTAATGTGCAAGGCACGTGGCCGGTCACGTTTCTAAACTGATATACATATTGAAGACCAGTTTATGTAATATGCAATTCGCGTGAAAGACCACGTAATGTGATCTGCAATGCAATACACGTGGAAACTAGTGTAAATGAGTTTAGTCTTGTTGGATTAATTATCCGTTATAGTAGCGCAGTACTTCTCAATGGAAAGATAGGTAACTTCGTCAGGACATCAGTGGGTTCCGTCAGACGGATGTCTTCTCTCCCCTATTCTGTTAAGCATACCACAGGAGACACTCCATGGCCACCTCACCTCCATTACCATCGGTGGCGGACCTATCTTCAACCTGAGATTCGGTAATGAAATTGATCGCATGGCTTGCATCAACAGTGAACTTCAAGACCTCACCAAAATACTATATGAACGAGCAAGAGCATACTGGATGGAGGTCAGAGCAGAAAAGTCGCAGATCATGGTGAACAGCACGAACAGTATTAGTGCAGACATCAACATGAACGTCAAGAAGCTGGAATAATTTTCCAGCTTCAAGTACTTGGGAACAATCCTGTCCAAGGATGGTAACAGTAAAACAGACGTCCGAATAAGGATATTGATTGCGACCGCAGCGATAGCCAGATGGAGCAGGTTGTGGACAAGCAACTCCATCAGCTCCTCACCACGCACATGCTCTACATGTTCCTCATAGTCTCCATCCTACTGTATTGCTGCGATACCTTAACACTTCAACCGGACTAACAAAGCAGGATACAGGCCTTTGAACACAAGTGTCTACGAAGATGGATGCGCATCTCCTACATAAAGCGCAATACCGACGAGTATGTCCGGAATATGACGGCATCACGTGTTGGTCCACAAGAACCCATCCTGGCGACCAACAAAAGACGAAAGCTGTCTTTGCTTGGACACGTCACTAGGCACGACTCTCTGTGCCAGACTGTGCTCCACGCTAGAAGGTGGTCGCGTTCGAGGCCGGCAGAAGAAAAGCGGGACAGACAATGTTAAAGAGTGGGCGTCTCTCCTTATGGATGAGCTACTCAAAGGACCACAACAGATCTGACCGGTGGATTATCTATGTGTCGTCGTCTCTCACCCCCGCCCCTAACCCCGAACGGTCAGATATGTCAAGGAATGATGATGATTTTCTTTACTCTAGCTCGTGTTTTATAATTTAATCTTCATGTAATTTGTTAAATTAATTTTACTCATAAATATATTTTGTTTAAGTATGTTCTCATTCATATGTAAGTATAATGGGGGTATTTGCCAACTTTTATTGCTATTATAATAATAGCAATACAAATTGCCAAATGCCCCATTCGCATTAACTCTCGATCTCAGTATTTTAACTATATGGGTATACAAACTATATGATTTTAAATATGGTGTTAATGCACGCTTATACACATAATTCTGCGCAGAAATCAAATTAACACAGCAAAATATAAGTCGCGAGTAGTAGAAAGTAAAAACCACTTAAATGTTTGTGCTGTTACCATAACAATATCAATTAAATTCGAATAATTTGGATATTCCATACCTGAACATATAGATGTGTATTCGGAAATTAACCGTTCAAATATCCAATAGTGCACACTAGTATTTATATTTTAAATATAGAATTAGCAACGATTACTAATTGATTTCAACTGAATAGTCACAAGGTCCCATTTGAACATGTCGAATAAAACCTTGAGCTCCGACGGTGTATTCATTCGTCATTTTATCATATTTATATAGTCAAATATATCGGATAACAAACCATGAATCGAAGCTTTTACTTAACATGTCACATTTGGACGCCTTGTATTTAAATGTGAGGTCATGAAGTAAACCCAGGCTATTCGTCATTAATACTTATCTAAAAGTCTGTATTAATCTAGTGATAAGATATGATGGCATGTCGTTTCTTATCTGTGTAAACATTAAAGGGAAACCAATCACCTACATAGACTCAAAGATAAAATTTACAATTTTATGTTTAACTTGCACTATAGCATAATGAATTCACTCAGTTCATAACGTTCATAATTTAAATGGACCGGTACATATTATTCATTCACAATTAATACATCAGTCATAACACGGTTGATGACGCCCATAATTTTAATTTATGATCATATATTCTTCATTGTCTGTATAAAATCAATATTTATTTGTTATATGTTTTTATAAAATCAATGCAATTTATATCGCTTTAAGATAATATTATATTGGTATTACCAACAACAACACAAATGCTTGCCTAGCGCCGTACAATTAATAAATCATTCGTTGCACTAGGTACTGTTTGTACAAAAGGTTAAACAGTGTACATAGCTTTGTTTTTAAATGCTTTTTTCAGTAAATAAATGCCGTTAATATGTGAAGTTATTATCATCGAAATGGAGTTAACTTAACTATAGAAATTGATTTAAAACAATTAAGGAAATGCTATTTATAAAGTTTAAGCTTAACATACACAACTATGCCATGTAAGTTTGCAGTTTGCAACCACTATTGCGACTTATGCCTTAAAGGGACATTTTCACAGGTTTTGGCAAGTATTGAAGTTTGTCATTAAATGCATTTTAATTTGATAAATGAAAACATGGGAACTAAATAGCTCCAGTACAAAACAAGAATACAATTAAAAACAAAAGTTATCCTCAACTGGGCTCGCACCACTGACGAACCTTGGAGTAAGTTTAGCGCTTTAACCACTCGGCCATCAATGCTGATATAGTTCCAGGTGTATTTTATACATTATATAATCAATCCTCGTAATGTCTCAAAATATAACGATATAATCAGAACTCTGCAAATTATTCAATCGTTTGGCGTTTGTAATGCTTTGTAATTTTCAGGTTTTTGAATCGTCAACCGATGCATATAATGGCTATTTTAGAGCATGGTTAATGTTAAGCATTACTGTTTTCTCGCAAATATCATAACTATAACGAAAATGTGCAAATCTGAAACATTTTTTTTTTATTTTGTCAATTTACCAAAACGTGAAAAGGTCCCTTTAATAGGAAAAGCTAAAAAAACAGGACCAACTTGAAAGCCCGTCCTAGCTTAAAACAGCGTTTATGATTGGAGATTAATTGTACTACTTTCGAATTTAACTAACTTCAATTGAATATTTTAGATATACTGATTTTACAAGTGCAAACAGTTAAATTCATCGGATTATTACTGATTGATATCCTCATGCAATTCGCAATAAAAATGAACATGTTTATGTGTAGAGTATTTAACATTTGACTTTCTATTTACAAAACATTTATAAAGCATAGTTTGGTATACAAATGTACAAAATCTACATACCATTTTCAACACTGTCCAATTAAAACAATGCCTCTTCTCTGTCCTTTATTTTGGTTTTGTGATTCAAGATAAATATTTATTACTTTGATATACTTAAGGTAAAAAAAACCCACATACAAGCCGATTAATCTTCTAGCGTCGTGTGATCGATATTTAATAAACTACACATGTGTAAAGAGCGGATACAATACCGAGCCGGTTTATTATCTGTTCAACACGAACAGTTTAAACACCTCTACATATATCCTTAAATGATTCATTTCCAACGACCTAAAGTTACTAACAAAATCACGTACGCTGTGTATACAATAAAATTAAATATCAAAGTGCGATGGTTGGATAATATTACAGAGTGACGAGTATTCAATAATGATCCACATTTGAAGCGTTAATCTTTGGTCAATATGTTGGTGGTTTAGTCCGTATATCGTCATATTGTGAAACAATTAACGCAATCAAATAGGCGATCAATGTTCTTTTATTCACACGTTTTTATTTCGGCGTTATGGTGTGCGATCGCTTTTACTAGAATTTAATTAAAGCCTTTAACAAAACATATAATAACCTCCGAAGTCTTAATGTGTCACCCAGCGTGTGTGAGTGTACTTTTGCAGGCCTGTGTTCGTAACATAGGGTATGTGTAAAGTGCATATACTTCATTGTACCTTACCGGCCAAGTATATGCTCTAATGTTTTTTTTTATATTGGACTGGAGCTTGCATGTCCCGTAATACTACTCGTAAAAACTTATGTATTAAGATGCAGGCTTTCTAAGCACAGCCTTTGGAAATTAGACAGGCATCAGTCACGATTAAGTGACATTATATGTGACAATCAATATAGTCACGATCCAAAATTGTTGAATAATCCAGTTGTTTCATTAGTATAAATTGCATCTGTATAATAAATTTAATTTACACATAATAAAGCCGTTTCATGGGCTTTGGTGTTTTGCACAAAAATACACACTTGTTTTCCTTCCTTGACTATCGATAACAGTTAATGGTTGTGCAAAACAAAAAATATAAACCAAACGGGCTATATTGTGTTCTTGTGTCATGTCATGTCATATAAAACTTATGCAATTATGGCTATGTTGACATTTAACACGCGGAAATTACTCGAGATATAATACAATATATTATCGGCCCATAGAAGTCACGTTTCCGAGTATATTGGTTATCTTACTATGTATTTAGAGCACACTATCTAATTAGTAATTTTAACGCAAAGACGATCTTGTTTTAAGACATTTCTTGGTTAGTATACGAATGTGTGACGGAAGTGGGAAAATAAGTAGATGCAGTAAATGCTATGAATGACATGTAGAAGAAGCGCATCCATATACAAGCGAATTATTATTTAAGTTACTGTAGTGCTCTTCTATTCTAACTGAAGTCCGCTATTTTGTAATGAATCCTACTAGAGAACTGTATCGAACACCTATTTGTATTTTGTGTTTTTTTTATTAACGTTTTCATAAAAAATAATTGTTACGTGTGTATAGGAAATAAGCGTTATTTAACAAACTTGCGTATATTTAGAGGTAATACCTTTGATATGCCCGTAGACATATTCGTAAAAGCTTGAGCTAAAACGTTTCTATGAATTACTCAGGTACCCGGCCGTGCGTATAAAAAACTTAGAAAAGAATAACATCACCCATCGTGCGTGAAATTTAATTGGTTATTGGCATTTATAATCGACTACATATGACATTTGAAGATGTTCATAATTGTTTAACATATCCATACACACTCATTCATAAACACATTTTGCGTCGTGATAATCTTGTGTTATGTTAAACAATTCGAACAAGAGATGTAGTGTATATTATAAATTGTAGATGTGTTTTCTAACGATGGCATACAAACGGCAGCATGCGTGTTCTGTCGAAACCATGCGGTAAACGATTGCATTATTCCAACCATATGAAACTCCGACCGGTCTTTACACAATACTGTATTAACATCACTTATTACTAAAAAAAGTGCAAGATATACTTTTTCAAAATCAAAAAACATTTTACATATGCGCACATAGTAAAATATTGAATTTGTACCAACAAGAAGAGCATTGAAAAATTGTCAGACAATAGTATGAGGACCCTCACCCTTTTTGACAACTAAACATACTGCAAAAGGTAATGTATTCTAGATTGGCATGTCCAACACTCACCCGACTGACTTTTGTCCTATTACAGTCATTCATGGAACGAGCCCTTCAGACAAGTTATATAAAGAGTAGTGGTCAATGATTGTTCAGGAAAACATTGAGATCACATTATAAATTTAAACATGCATTTTTCTTGACTTAAACAAATTTCAAATGTAAGTCGATATGAAATATGAGCGTTAACAGCCAGGCATTGCTATTATGTACATGTATTTACGGTATTTAAGCAATACAAAACTAATTCTCATTCGTGTCAATATTATTATACTGCATTATAATGATGTATTCATGTAAATAATGAGCATTCACAATTCTTTATGGGCGCTAAGTTCCGCATACCTCAGCGTAAATCAATGCTGTGTAAAATCAACGTTGCTCAACAAAAAGAAGCTAACATCTAGAGTGTTGCTTATTTTCATAAACATAACACAAACAGGCAATCGTAAGTTTTTGGACATGTCGTCCATTATATGTTATAAAATATATAAAAAAAACATTCCAAATAATGTGTATTCATTTTTTATCAGAATTTCAAAGCCGTACAAATAGTGCACTGTCGTACAAATGCTCATAGCTACCATTTGAGAAAGTTTCGAGGTTCTAGTGCTTATAGTGTAGGAGGGGATAGTGGTCAGGACGGACGGCAAGCATGTTGTTAGTAAAATGAGTGTACATCTCTGTTCCGGCCCCACCCCAACCCCAATAACGTTTGACCCAAGGTTTAGATCAAAATTCCAAATAGTGCACCGTCCCACATATGCTTATAGCTACTATGTGTGTAAGTTTCAAGGTTATAGTGCTAATAGTGTAGGAGGAGATAGACGCCAGGACAGATGGACAGACGGCGGAGATAACGATTTAATCACCACGCTTCGAAAAGCGTGGGCATAATAAAAGTCGCTTTGAATGTATAACGTTTGAGTTCGGGAACAATTTCGAGTGGATTTAAGCATTTGTTTATTATAGTGCCACCCATCGTCGTAAACTATGGTTTATTTTCCATAGTCACTACGGTATAAACTGTGAAGAACCGGCTGACAAAATTTTGTTTTCATGTATATGGCTGAGTGAACGTTAACTTAATAAAATAAAAATTCTTTAAAAAAAAATCATTGAATAAGGTATAAAATGCAACGATCATTTGATCGGATATCAGATAAATACGAAATTAGAGAACAAGTTACGATAAAGTTACGATGCATAATTATGACAAGGCGATATAAACATGCATTTACAAAGTGTTACAATATATAGTCGTTTCATTGGTTGAATTTCGAGTGGACTTGGAAATGGAACCTTTTAGTCATGAATACGAGACGTTTCTAACCTCAGCTCCTATGGCCACTGAAGGAGCATAGCGTAATTAAGTAAGCGCGTGGGTTCCGAAGATGAGTTTTACCCCTCTCATTTGAATTTTCTATAACGCCGTTTTGTATGTGTATCTTAACTGAAGACTCATATATTTTGTGTCGGGCGCCTGGCAGAACGTTAATCGTTACCCCTCGATTAAACTAGCTGCTGTGGGGGGGGGGGAAACTGGCCACGTCAAAACGTGCCCCTAACGTGAGATCTTTCTATTCGACCATGGGGATTTCACAATAAAGATGTTTAGTTCCTAAGGAAGATGTTTTATCTCACAAGGAAATTTAATAGTATTTTTCCTCAATTAAGTCGTTACTATTTAATTTTGCATTTATTTACAGCGAGCTCAAATCGTCTTCAGATAAGAACGGCGTGGCGTTAACTACATGTAAACATGGTTTGTTGATCAAACAACCAATACCGCGTTGCAAATGGCGGTAATTTATAACGATCACTCGACCACCCTGATAACTCATGGCCCAGACAGGAATCTATAACTTGAGAGATAGCATCTTGTCACTTATGAATACCAGTGAAGCTCACATTGCGCGGATCAGTCCGATTATGTTTCAATTCAAGTTTTAGCAATACATATCTCCCTTCGTCCCAATATAGTAAAAACTTGTCCGAGGGTTTGAAAATGAACCAGTTATAATTTATTTAGCTGCTTTTTGACGCATCCAACATATTTAGAGACGCATGCACTTTTAAAAATGCACTTTTGTTTTTCAATTGACTTTATTATTGTGTATACATTGGATGGATAATTCCTTAATTTGCATGTACGTCATTCTAATCTTTTCATCAACCTCAATTCAATTTTAGCTATGGAGATTATGGTTGCTCTTGCCTGTAATTTAATAATGCTTAATTAAACCCCAAAATATACCAATGATGGATAAAACTGACAAGTTCGAAAGTAGTTAATACCTAACACGTGTTTGTTTTATTATCGCGAATTGAAAACAAAATGACATTAGGCCGGGTACTATCATGCTGTCAAACTAGCGTACAAGATAACGCAATAGGATTGAATCGTTTGCGTTTCCTTGACCCTCAAAGTGTGTGGGCCAAAAAGCTAACGTTTTACTCAAATGGAAGATTTTTCATTCATTCACGTACGTGTAAGGTACAGGATAGTTCATAACCATGCCAAACCCGGGAGTATCGACCGTTTAAAGCATTTTAGCAAGGATTGGGCTAGTCAAAATTAAACATATTTTTGGCTGATAAAGCAAACATCATTTAAACCGAATGTGATATGACGGTGTGAGTGTGACTCACTCGAATCACGTGTTGGATGTGTGCAGATAGGACATTGACATGATATGACAAGATAAATGTCGTCTCCGGCATGTATGTTCGCCTTTAAGACCTCTTAACAAAAGCGAGCCAGACATATGTTACCACTCGCTTTCATCAAATTAATAGACGTATATAGACAGTACACTTATTTAGACAGCAGACTTTTATAGACAGTAAGCTCAAATATTATGTAAACAAAAAATTTAAAGATTTTACGTCTTCTTCTGTTATTCTCACAGTTTCCAAAAACCACATTTTAGTACATGAATGAATTACTTAAAATGCTAAATAAAAAAATCTGTAAATGTATAAATCTGAGACATTTTCGTTTAAAGTGTATTTACTGAATGCACAAAAAGTATTATTACATAAACATTACCTTTATTAGTTTTTAATAATAAACATGCACAATACTATTTAATGCAGACTTGGCATATATTGTTCAGCCTTGGTGAGTATATCACATGCTAGCGAAAAGGACCAATGCTTTTATCATCCCATGTTCTATACATGGAACATGAATAAATAGATAAAGTAAGATACTATTTCAATTATCAACTTACTTTCACTTTACCTCATCACATGAATGATCACATGATGTTTAATCACCTGACATTAATATACAGGTTAAATGTTAGGACGTACACAGGACGTTTTGGGTTATAATTTATCTATAGTTTATCTTGGAAAATGTCTAAGGTCAAATTGTTGACATTATATATTTATATCAAACAAATATAGTTACAATATAGGATTTAATGTATCCGCTTAGTTACGTACTAAATACAGCAGTCGTCGACAAATGATCTTAATTGTGGTGTGTATGTCACCAATACAAGTGCAATAATGGGTCAGTAAATGTTTTACTAAGATGTATCATTTCATTTAAACCATTCTCACTAATGATATTCAGCTCCATTGGAGCGTCTGATCACCTCCTTTGGAAAATAATGAAAAACAAAGCACTGTTTGATACCAATTTCATTGACTGAAATTTGACTGATTTTGGTTCGGAAAATAAAACCTTTCATTGTTCAATGATCACACCCAACAGATGAAGACTGATGCTTGCTAACTCTGGCTAAGAGAAAATTTGCCGCTTTCACCAACATGCTTTAGTATGCCTGAATAATGTGAATTATTATCCGACATTGACATTTAAAGGGTCACAATTCTTGTACAGTTTTATAACACACGGAAATATATCAAGCTTATCTATACATGTAATCAATAAAAAAAAGAAAGAGCTAAACAATCAACACAAGGCCATTCAACGGCCTGAAAAATCACATTGTTCTGTACACAATCCGCGTTGATATTGTTAGTATTATGCATCATATTATATATCATATTTATATTAAGTATTACTAAAATAGGATTGCAGTGTGATAAGTAAATATTATTTTTTTAAATAAATTCCCTAGTGTTTTCTAAATTATAAAATAAATGTACATCTTAAAATCAAGAGAAATGAAACAAGTTTCATTTAAAAATGTATTAAATTTAATGTTAAAATGTTCCAAGTTACTTTGTTCGATAGAATATTTAAAACATTTTTTTTCAATTCTTTACTTGTTCTACTATTGTAATAATTATTTTTTAATTTCATGACGTTTTACAAATAATCATCAATGATCTTGAAACCGTATCCTATCCCGTTTCGCTTCTTAATATTTATTTGCTAAGCTTAAAGATGCGTTGTTCTTTATTGGCTACGCTACAAGCTGTGTCTTCTACCCACCCTTTAAAATCACATGAAATGGGGCGTACTACTTTCCGACCTTAACACAGCGGTTAATGTAATGTAACATTCGTGCAAGAGATTGAGAATAACATAGTACTAAGGTCGCGTTGAAACAAGCAAATCGAAAGTAGTATAAAAAGAAATATACAAATGGCGGAGATGTTGAGAACATATCAAAATAAAGGGTCGGATCTATTTTACGAGATATGTTGTTCTGTCTGCGAAGATGATGGAATAAATAAGGAAGGGCTGTTTTACTGTCAAAAGTGCGCAAAAACATACTGCGATGAATGTGTGTTTATGCACAACAAAGTTCTAAAAAATCATCCAATAACAGCAAAAGGTGACGGTGACAACTGGCATGTTGCCAAAACAAAGGATGATACTCTGGAGTTATGTGATGAGCACTCTACTGAGAAATTGACGATGTTCTGTGAAGATCACGAACAATTGCTTTGTCATATATGTCTATTTCTAAACAACCACAGGTAAATATCATATAACCGTTAGGCAAAACATAAAAAACTAAGTTTATTGTGTATTGAAGGGTCTAGCTCCTCGAATGTGGAATAGCGACGTTTGTATAACTAGTATAAAGGATATTTTCTGAGATGCAAATGCATTTAAATAATACATTTTAATAATTTGACGTATTTTCTCAATTAAAGGGACGTGTTCACAGATTGTAAAAATGACAGTTCTCCACGTTTCGTAACGAACTCAAACAATACAAGACAATTTGCTTAATTCGCATTGATATTTTATCATATATTTGGTCTTATTTACTTATTATGCTATAATGTAAATAAATATATGTGTAAAATCACCATTTTAAATATAATCAATTTTATAGTTATTCAACACCGACAATATCAAGAACTTCATCGTCGTCACCATTATCCTCATTATAATCATTATTATCGACAACACCATCTGGATCTGAGCCATTATTTAATGTCATGCAATTTAATAATATACACTATATATTAATTATGTGCAATATNGACCAAATTGCTTCGGCAGAGTTGTTTCTCCAAAAAGCCCCGACTGCAGACATTGAATTTCAGCACAACAATGACTTGGAGCAGTTTCTCACTGCTTGCACAGATCTCGGGAAAATCACCAGTCGCGTTGGTGTGGTGTCGCATCAACATGTTGATCCGAGCAAGGCCATTATTGTTCAAGACAAGTCACAATACAATGTTGTAACAAATACTGATAAGTACAACTGCACCATAAACGGTATATGTGAGATGTCCAACGGGAATCTTGTCATTTCTGACTGCTTCAATGAGTGTGTGAAATTCCTCGATCAAGCGTACAGCGTGATTCAACAAGTACAGCTACCTTCTATGGCGTGGTCAATCTGTAATATTTCCCCCAATGAAGTCGTAGTGTCTGTTAGCGACGCTCATTCTCGTAACGAGATCCATTTCTTACAAGTGAACACTGGAAAGATTACTACGATTAAAAATCAAAAACTGAATCATATGTGTTTCGGAATCGCACACCACAAAGGCGACCTGTTTGTAACTTCCGGTACTGCGTTGTTCCAATATACGATTGATGGGCGATTAGTGAAGAAGTTGTATGAAGATAAGTCTGCAGATCACTCAGGTAACTGACGCGAAGAATACATTTTTTGATGAGTCAAACATAATGTTTAGGTTATTGAAATTATAAATTTAATACACGTTTGATGTTGGTTATGTAAAATAGAAGAATAATGCTTATTAAAAGCTACGTAATGTAACATCATACACGCTGTATTTCTACTTCATTCTGAGATGCTTTGCGATAATTATGACTGTGTACTGAATGTTTAAAGGTTCGGAGTCTTGTCACGAAAAATGATTTAGAGTATACTCATACATGTATTTATTTTCTTAAATCATGCCTCAAAATGTGGTCATAAGTTTGCTCTGGTGTATCTTAACCATTGAGTAATTAGATAGCAAATTAATCGAAGTAACCATTGAGTAATTAGATATCAAATTCATCGAATTATTATCTTGTATTGCGTTGGAATCTGAATTGCGGTTAATGTGTATTTACGCGTGTGTGTTTCTGTGATTTATGCGGGACTTTTGTTGAGTTTGAGCGGTGTTTGATCCCCCGCTCAAGTGTTACATACTTTTTCGTATTTCGCGAGGGACATTAAACCGAGTGGCAGTGTACTTGGTGTTTCAAATCGTGCAAGAAAAGCACATGGTATTTCTGGAATTTCTCTTGTATTGGGTAGATGGCCATCTGGGACAGCGACACGGTGGACTCAATAATATTTGCTACACTCATACCTTAACTAGATCTCACAAAAACTTGACTGGTTAATTGCGCGTTGACATTATAATTATGCAACTATGTATTGGCCGTTGGTGTTAAATATATTTTGCCATATCGCACCGCATGCATCATAAATATTATTTCATGTATAATAAACAAATCAATTCTCTATAAAAAAATGATATTAAAGTAATTTATTTTCTTTGCACGCCTTAATGAGTATACGAACATCTTTACGAGATAAAACTTGTTGACACATATTCGAAAATATTGGTTGATTTTGGAGTACAATATTGTGTGCGTCAATATGTGTTATCATGGGAGTAGGGCATTGACGAACGACCTTTTTTAAAGGGTACTTCGTGTTAGAATTAAGTAACTCTTTAAGCTTTACTCTCCCGCTCGAAATTTACTGGTTATGGAACAGTAAATTCAATTCAATTCAAAGTTGTAAATGGCTAATATGTCATGTATGCCTATTATAATGGTGTGGTGGGTTATTTACTCAATCATATGTACAGCGAATTCATTTTAGCACAATTAACATCTTACCAGTTTGTATACGTTGTATGTCTTATACAGTTGTAGGAGTTGCAGTCAGCCCTGATGGGAAGAGGTTCTATGTGACCGACAAACATAATTGCAGGCTTGTAACCCTGACCAGGTATGGAGCAGTCACAACCACGCTCCAGGATCCAGCATTCAAGTGTTTATATATCAGATGTAACATACACGTGGCAGCCACAGGACATGTGTTTGTCTTTGGTGATAAATCTGTTAGTCAAGTAGACACAGACGGCAAGACAATCCTAGCCACAGTCGATGTTGATGGCTGTCCTAGCTCTGTCTACTTCAATATAGACAGAAGCAAGTTACTTGTTGGAATGTATACAAACGACAGCATGACTGAGTTCAAAACGATTTCATGACTAGTTTTGTGAGAGGTAACATTTTACTGAACAGAGTAAACTAAAAAATTGAATGTTTATTAACACTTCCATATACAACATGTATATAAGTAATTTTGATTGAAAAATATGTGTATGTATCTGTACAATAGTCTTGTGTGTATGTTATTTAGTTATTCAGTGTTGACGTTATCTAGATATTGATGGTGTTGGTGAGCATAACACATTGGTAATTCATATTTAAAAGTATGTTCATATAAAACGCTTGAGTTCATTTAACAAAACTCTTAACACGTACCGCGTTGTTCATTCATTAATACGTCTTATTTCATATGTGGTGTATCCGTCAAAATCGAACCCAAATACAAATGAATCGCAAGTACATATAAACAAAATTAATGTAAAAATAAAATACGGAATTAAAACGTTAAATGCATATTGTCTTTTAACAATTATATCACAAAATGTCACATGTATTTCATGTATAAACGAAATATGAGCAAGAAGATATAATGTTGCACACCTGTTAAATGCTTCCTTAAAAATGTGCTTAATCTGTATATTGGTAGAAACATTTTGTTTTTGCTTGCTATTGAAATGTTTAGTGCATACATGTAAAATATACTTTTTGTAAATTTTGACACTGTTTGTGATTTCGTTTTTAATTCCTACGCATTACATGAATATTATGGTTAGCTGTCGAATCTTGTCATTTTGTTGATGGTATGGCACTTCAAGAGAGCGATCTACTTGAAACTCCTGGTACTGCAGTTTACCAGTACACAATGTATGTTAGTGAAAAAATATTCGATGATAAAGGAAGCACATATTTTCTCCCATATTAATATGATGCAATCATCACAAGTTCGTGCACAAAAATTAACTTTATTCTAAAAAATGCATTATTGAAATATTATATTTAGTATTTATAATATAATTTTAGGGTGAAATCAAATTACTAAAACAACACGAACAACAACTACTGGTTGAAAGAAAGTTCATTTATTAAGCGTATAATCCAAGTTTTATCCAACAAGCTGGAGTAACAACATCTACAAAGAATAATTCAGGTACAGGTAGTGTCTGTGTTCGGCAATCGTAAGCCATTAAATGGACTTGTTCACAGATTTTGACATGTTTTGAAGTTTATCATTTAAAGCTTTAAACTGATCACTTTAAACATCGGAACTAAATAGCGTCAATATAAAAAAGAAGAAAAGGTAAAGGAAGAAAAGACAAGTAATAAACATCGGGACTAAAACCACTGACACTTGGGGTAAAAGTCTAGTAATCCGTGTTATGTCACAAAATATAACAATAAAAACAGAACTCTCCAAATTATTCAATCGTTTCGCGTTTGTAACGCTTTACAATTTTCAGGTTTCAAAATCGTCAAAAGATGCATATAATGGATATTTTAGAGCATGGTAAATGTTCTGTATTACTGTTTTCTCGCAAATATCATTACTACAAAGAAAATGTGCAGATCTGAAACAATTTTTTTTCAATTGTCTCATTTACCAAAACGTGAACAAGTCCCTTTAAAAGGTTACAAGATCTTTTTTTGACAGTTTGATTCTTCTCATATATATATATTGATCGTATTATTTCTGTTAATACCAAACTACTATCTTGGTATTACAATTGTTTTTTTTCCGGCTCCTCTCCTAAGATTTAAGCCGGCTTGGCGTTTGGTGGACCACTGAAAAAAAAATCGTGAATTAAGGGTATCAATATAGGTAACGTTTCAAGCGTGTAAGCTATGCGCAAGTTTACAATTATCATGACGCTGAAATCATCTTATTCTGCCACATTTTCGAAATATGATACTTCTTGAATCAGGAATTTTTGTTACTAGTTTCGTTACCTGATCCGCATAGAAAAGGTGCGTATAAGCTTTTTTTTATAATAAATTGTGTTGATGGGTCCGGCGATTAATTACACAATGTATAACATGTGTTCGGTTTAATAGGCAACTATTTCATTTTTTCGACAAAAACTAATTCTTTGAGCCGCGCTCTGGGAAAATCGGGCTTAATGCATGTGCATAAACTATTGTCCCAGATTATACTGTGAAGTCCGCACAGGCTAATCAGGGACGACACTTTTAGCTTTCATGATATTTTTCGTTTAAATGAAGTCTCTCCTTAGCGAAAATCCAGTTTAGACGGAAAGCGTCGTCCGCACAGGCTTATCTGGGACGAAACTTGACGCTTTTTATGAATTGTTTCATTTAAAAGAAGTCTCTTTGAAACACAATCCAGTTTATGCGGAAAGTTTAGTTCTTGATTAGCCTTGCAGAATACACAGACCAATCCCGGGACGATACTTAATGCAGACGCATTTAGCCCGATTTTCCCAATGACGGATTCGTTTGAATTGCAGCAGAGGTATTTATTGGAACACACAATAATGGCTAGTCCAAGAGGCCGATCGAAGGCTAAGAGATTGCCGGTACAATCAGAACTTCCGGAAATGCCAAAATGTATTCAGAAAAAGACGAATCAATACGTTTTGAACAGCTGATGTTTCTGCAGTTAATGCTGTTTTGGAACGAATCTGGTACGGCGCACAATTTATATGAAAACAATCATTCTTAATATACAGCTCGTCAACCTTAATCTGACACGTTTCAGTTTGAGTTTTGTCCTATAGTCGTACAAGGTTTTGTTCGTGCACATATATTTATGTATAAAGGTCGGTGGTAGATTCATGCTGGAGAGCTACATTTCTAGACTTATATCATCACCATGAAGTGTAGATGTACAAGACACCTTTTCACGTCTATTGATCAAATCTTCTTGAGTTATGTGCCATTAATCTTAACTATTTTTATGAATACAATTTGTGTCGTGTTCTGAGAAAACTGGGCATAATGTTTGTGCGTAAATTGTCATTCCAGATTAGCCTGTGCAGTCCGCACAGGCTAATCAGGGACGACAATTTCCGCTTTTATGGAATGTTTCGTTTAAATGATGTCTCTTCTCTGCGAAAACCCAGTTTAGGCGGAAAGTGTCGTCCCTGATTAGCCTGTGTGGATTGCACAGGCTAATCTGGGACGACATTTTACGCACATGCATTTTGCCCAGTTTTCTCAGGACGCAACACATTTTATAAGTTAGCGGATCTTCTACGTTTCTCAAGCTATACAACTGAAACTTTAAACATGTCATCGAGTGAATTAAAACGCATCTGTTACTCAAACATTTAAATTGTTCGCGTAATTCGTTGATAATTTATCGAGAAATTATGGAATGTGTTTTGCGTTTTAGTGTAGTTTCAAGTTGTTTTAGTTTTTAATTTCCCACTGACGGAGCACGATAGTTTTTGTATGTTTGTACAGTGAAAAAATAAGTAACATTTCTATACATGTTTCCACAATGAACCATTGTTGAAAGGGCACTAAATCGCACGTCAAATTGAAAGCGGCAATAAACACTTATTGCCCGCAATACATATTTATAATCAGCTTTAAATCCCGAGAGATTAAACGAATACGAACGACTGAAGAATAGATTAACTAATTTGGCAATGCATTTTTCAAACACAAAATGGGAAATTGAATAAATTGCGTAAACAACATGCACCAGGTGGATACTAAAAGTTAAAAGTCACGCCAACATAAAAATAATGCAACAAACGAAATAAGAAGCGTGGTATACAAATAACGTAAATAAGAGGGATATAGCTTTTTTGAATACTGTAAGAATTTTAATTGGTAGTAACTTAAACAGTTATTTGTTTCTACAGTGGATGTATTTTAGTATATTTAACTAAACAATAATTCAATCAATAACAATATTTCTTAAGTCAGCGATACTTTTAAAACGTGTACACGTGTGTATTTGTTGCAATTGAGTGACTATGTAATTATTAAAACGAAAAAAGAAAAAGAAAAAATAAATAAAAAATCTTATCGTTTATTTACGCAGAACATGAAAGCTATGATTGGCTAGACCCACCTATAACATTTAAATGACATTTTAAAGTTTTCGCGCAAGGTGATTTTCGAAATCCGCTTTTCATTCGCAGGGGTTAAGTTTAAGATGGTATAACTGTTCTACCCTGGATTAAGCACTTATGTTTGCACACCGAAAGAATGAAAGATATGTTATGAGGATTTATTAATTTTCTACTGGGCAGGGTATATTTACAGTGAAACGTTGAAAGCAAACACACTTCACACATTTACAAACGTCATTTGGGTTAATGATTCGTTTGCTCATTATTTCAAAGAGATAAATGGATGCTCCATAAAGAGGTGGTTAGTATCATGTCTGACATTGCGTTATAATTAGTTTACGACTTTAAATGGACCTTTTTATACTGGACTATCTGATAAAGTAAATAGGAAATACAGAAAAATTTCATTAAATTGACATTTACTCTAAAATATCGAAGTTTTACTCTTTTTTTTAATTTCAAAGATTCAAGGAAATAACCACGCAGACGAGAATGTGACTGTACCAGATTGAGTGATAATAAGTTTAACTACTTTGAATGGACCTGTTTATACTGGACTATCTAATTGAGTAAATAAGAAATACGGAAATAATTCCATTTAATTGACATGAACTCTAAAATAACGAGTTTTTTTATTTCACATATTCAAGAAAATAACCGCGCAGACGACAATGTAACTGAACCACAATCGGTGCGTAAAAGCGAACATCTGCAGCAAGACAAGAACTTCAAAAGATCTTAATCGCCGACTGATACGTTAAGACTTCCAGACCATGCTTATAGAAGAAGAAAAAGCGCCGCAACGGACGAATCGCGTCGCGCCGCAGCCGCCTTCGCCACCGGAAGACCACGACCCGAAGAATATCAACGACCACTTGAAACTTGACTTCTACAGCTTGTTCGCNTTACTATGATTTTGAGTTTTCAATTGGCCATTTTTGCGCTTTGTTTTACATCCCCTTGTATAATGGTCATGGCATTCCCTAAGTTCAAGATATCTTTTTGATTGTTATTGATTGTTATTGGTGTGGGTATGATTTGCAAATTTGTGGTAAGAGTAGGATTGTTATGTTGTTTTTGTTTATTTTGCTTCGATTATAATAATTACTAATTATTATATATTATAAAGTGCTTGTATTTTTTTTCACATGTTAAATATCAACGTCTTAAAGTCGTGAAAAAGTCTTTAAAGCGAAGAAAGTAAGACGTGCTTTTTGAATAAATATTTCACCCATATAGAGTACAATCAAACTAAATGTATTTGATCAGATAACAGGAGTGCTTGTTTTCGCTGGCGAAAACTTAAACACTCCAGACAGAGACAGCGGAATGAAATGGGCTGATATGTTTGAGATTTCATTTCTTGTGTGCGATGTATTGAAATAACTTGATATATTACCAACTTTCTTTTGAAAGTGTTTGTTTTTTGTTGAGAATTTTTATTCGTCGCGATTTATGAAATGCGTGTATTAATGTTTTTAGACCGATGCTTTTTATTTGAAAATATCGTGATCTTTTTAATTTTCATTTTAGTTATACTTGTTTTAATTTTGGTTAGTTTGAACTTATTAAGATAAGAGATACAAAATAGCAAAAAAACGTAATCACCAATTACATTTAATATTGATCACACACGTGATTCGTTTACAGACTTCAGTGCTTGATTTCTTAATTGAACTATTTTGAAACTAACACGCTCTTGACAGAAACCGTAGAATGCAATGTCTATACATATATTTGATTACATTTCGTTTGTGAGACCCATTTAAATAAAATAATAAATTACCCTGTTATTGAAATCTGAAGCGTCTGTATTTCATCGTGCACTTTTATAGGGGATGTATGTTTTGTAGTGCTGGTTTTTATTATAGGCAAGTCACGTCAACTTCTTTTCGAAACGTGTACTTAGTAGTACATATGATTTTGATAAAGTATGTACACACGAATCTAATGTACTAAATCCGTAACTAAACATCAATCTACCGGCTTTAAAATATCAATACATTGTCAATCATGCATATAATACAAAACGTTTATGTTAGGTTTTGTTACATTTTTTTTTAGTTAATCTATCCATTATGTCTGCTCATAACTTCTTTGTTATGAGTTTGTTGTCTAAACATTTGATCATAACTCAAGCAATGTCTTATTTCAACATTAGACACTATGCCTAACATTTTTATACAAAGAGACTTTCTTTATCGGCGAGAAATTTATGTCCTCTGTTCAATGTTAAACCCACTTTGACTGTGATATGTTTGTCGCAAACCTTTTTCGTAAACTGTACTTAAATTCTTAATAAAACAAACTTAAAACTTCCCAGGTGGTTGTTTGTTCAAACAAAGTCAACGCAATATTTACGGTCTTTGCAATTGGAGATCACCGCCGCAAATTAACCAATCAAAACAAGAACAACAAACCTGTATATTACTAAGTAAAAGTAAAGCGCGCTCAACAGCGAATTACTTTCCCACATGTTTGTGATCACATGTTTTATACTATAATTTTTACAGGTAAAACATGTTTGACATTGGTGGCCACTAGAAGCATCCGATAACGAATCAATGTATTTTGAAAACTGTGTTAGCTTAACGATTATCTATGCGTTTATTTATTTTCTCTATTATTTTTAATATTTATTGAGCAGTCATAGTGTTTTAACCATCGCCTTTTCGTTGGCCATGTTTTTCATATTATTATTCAAATCGTCTTAAAATACGTTAAGTTTTTTTTTTTAATTTTAAAACGAACTACTGTTAACCTCTCCGCAAATAATTCTGAATATCATTGTTTTCGACTGGGCATCTAGTTACACGTATATAATTAAACGACACATTCTCCTAATTATTAAAAACACGCGTTGTCAGCAGAATATTTAGTAGCGAAAATAATTAAACTTAAAATGACGTCGTCCCGATTTAACCCCATTCAGAAATACAATACACCGTTCATGTAGCTGTAAAGAGGAATAAGAAGGGTTAAGTTATAGGTTGGTTCACTAATTACACTCCACGAGTTAAAATTTAATTATTTTCGCTAAGAAATATCCTGCTGACAACGAAATCTTCGTTGTATTTACTACGATCGTCTTTAACTGGATATGCTTTTTTGAGGGCCCCAATTGGTGTGCATGTTTTAAGTTTAAACTATAGTTATACTACATTTAAGAATTAAGTATAATCTAATGGCAAGTCTCTGAGTATTCTTTAAAAGTAATGTTGAGTTGTGAAATCATGTTCTGAAAAGTCTTAGATTATGTCAATAGCAAGAAAAAACGTATAGTAAAAAATATTGCCTTCCCCGGGATTCGAACCCGAGACCTCTGGAAGCAAAAGCGAGCGCGTTACAACTGCGCTTTAGGTCTTTAGAGCGAATTATAAAAACTTTGTTAGTAATAAGCGTATTTTCCAAGTGATCGAGGGGAAGCGTGAACATGCTTTATTATGTTACCGATGTTTTATGAAGATTATCCATTAATTAACTCATAATTTCAACATTTCTTTTAGTCAGGAGGGTACATTTGTTTATGAAAGTAAAGTGCATTTATTCTGTTTTAAATCTATGACATTTTGTTTTGAAAATTTTCCAAACAGTAAACAAGTCCCTTTAAAACGATACACCTCACACAAAATTGACAGTATATCTCGATACCTAATGTTAATGGGTCATATCATGTTTCTTATTGACCATTTGTGAACTTTTATATAACGATTTCGATAAATTATGTAACGAATAGCTTTACTTATATAAACTTAAAATAAACACAACTATGAAATCAACAGCAACAACAACAATATTGAAGCAAACGGAAATTTCGTTTAACAACACAACATGCAGCCGACACACTGTTTATCAATGTACTGGAACACGATACATTCAACGTGTGTAGTTAACATTCTTACTATTACAATTAAATATCTTCTGCTTCACTTGTCAGTCTTTGCGATTTCAGCTTTATTTTCAACATCTAGGTTATGTGTATAGAAGTGAATCTTAATACTGGGGATAAATAATTAGTCTGTTAACTATACACCTATGTGTATGAATGGTATATGCATTTTTCATGCAAATAGTTTTCTTGAGTTTTATTTACAAAACACAACACATACATATCACAGCATTAAACGCATCTTAAATGAACCAAATGGCATAAAATGGTCGGCCTAAACCCAGGATCGACAGGTGTGTACATACTTCAAGGTGTACACTTTATGACCGCAGCTTGGATATAGGGAAATCGAAAGTAGTATAATTAAGCTTTCTAAAAATGGCTGTGAAGTTGGAAACATCTCAAAATAAAGGATCGGATCTATTTTACGAC
>VMBQ01006135.1:43131-53340 GCA_007657795.1 Dreissena rostriformis | reverse complement strand
CAGGGCTTTTTTTGGCCCGATTTTATAGCCGAATAACGGCTATGTTCCCAATGGCAAAAGGTATACTTTTTTCCCAAAATTTGGAAAAAAATTCCCAATTAAAAAAAAAAAAATTTTTTTTTAAGAAGTGTCTCATGATTATTTTATCACAATTTTATTTAAATTACATGTTACAAAGTACATAATAATGATTCATATGATTTTTATCTTTAAATTTGAATTATAATACAGAGTTATATCAATATATATGGTTGTACTAAAGTGCTACCAAAGAAGGCTACTGAATTTATTTTCCCAATTTCTTGAAAATGCCGATAAAATTCCCAATTCCAAAGCCATGGGCTATCTTCCCAAAAAGGGGAAAAAAAGCCCTGAAATATTCATAACTTGTATATTACAAAGTGACTCATCAGTGGGTTTTTTTCGTTACTGGCCCCATTCCCAATGGAAAAAGTATATATTTTTCCCAAATCGGACCTTTATAATAACATTCCCAATTGAAGGTTAAAAAAAAAATTTAAAAAAAAAGATCTCAACATTTAGTTCATCTCCGATCAAGCTCTATTAGTTGAACCTTAGAAAATATAATATTAAAAACACTTTTATTTTCAATTCTGAAACATTTGTTAGCAAAACAACAATTTCACTAATTTCCCAATTTTAGTCAAAACACCGCAATTTTTCCCACTCCAAAGGGACCCGGCCCCATTCCCACAATGGTGAGCAAAATCACTGCTCATACTTGGCAAATATGCGTACAAAATCATATTTATTTTGTATTGCAATTCTTAGTAAATTGTTCAAAGGTCCTAAAATATGTACAATAACACGTTGTTTTAAATGGAAACTACTCGCTACATTTAGTTCAGAAATATGCAGTCAGGTCAAACATGTACATGTACTTCAAAAAGTGTTGCACATGGTTTAAAAAAGAGAGGCTTGGCTAGGTCAGGTAGTTTAATTCTTGTTTGAACTTGGTGCTGCCAGGTCAACAGGCGTTTATGTTGACCTATTGTTGCCCCTAAAATGTGTATGACATCGGTTTGACCCAGACTTGAGATACAAGCAACACTGGGAAAGTATGGTAATTCTATATTCTCTACAGGTCAGTGTCTGGGAATAGGTGACCCAGGGTCCTTTGTTGGTATTTTAAGGTGCATGCCATCACATAAATCTCTTAAGTTAATCTTTAAGTTGTTCATTATATGAATACATAAAATCAGCATAAAAAAGGTTCATGTTTAGAACAGAACAGACATTTTATTTAGAGTTATACACATAAGTACATGGTCTTAATACATACAATATAGAAGTAAGTATGTCACGTTTCCAATACATTTACGTTCAATACNCTAAATTTCTAAAATTAGCATTTTCTTCGATTTTTTTTCAAAGAATACTATCAGAATAGCAAACAGTTTGGATCCTGATGAGACGCCACGTTCTGTGGCGTCTCATCTGGATCCAAACTGTTTGCAAAGGCCTTCAAAATCCGGTTCCAGCGCTCAAAGGGTTAAGGTGCATGCCATCACATAAATCTCTTTAGTTAATCTTTAAGTTGTTCATTATATGAATACATAAAATCAGCGTAAAAAAGGTTCATGTTTAGAACAGAACAGACATTTTATTTAGAGTTATACACATAAGTACATTGTCTTAATACATACAATATAGAAGTAAGTATGTCACGTTTCCAATACATTTACGTTCAATGAGCTATGTGGAAGCTTAGTAGAATTAAGATGTAGCTACTGTTTAGGATGTGTGTTTCACTGTTACGATAGTATGGCTTTAATGCTGTAATTGGCATGAAATTATACAAAATAAATGTATATACATCAACAGAAAATGCAAGTTTTTCATTATATAAGTACGAATATCTTGCATAAATTTGGTATGAAATTTTGGTTCAAGTATGGGATGTGTAAAAAACATTTACAATGACTTGTTCATAAAAAGTATTAATAATAAATATTTTCAATAAATTGACCATAATAACCATAAAATTAAGTACAATATCACAACGTTGATCATGTTTGTTTTCTCTTTCCTTCATTTAAAACAAGAAGATTGAATCACAGACCACAGGAATTCAACATTTGAGACCAACCTAATTTCAAATTTTTAGGCATTTCATCCTTTATGGTGAATAAGATAGCTGATTATTGTGCTTTAATGTTATTGAAAATGTTGGTAAAGGTGTGTCAGTATATCAACAGTCTTTTCTGTTATTTGTACTTTTATGAAAATGGTTTGAACTTGAGTGCATTTTGTGTAATTGGTGTTTCTTACTTTTGATGACAGGAACTTAATTGTTGCTTTTGTTGTTGTGAAAGTACAATATTAGAAACAATTTAAACTTGGTTTTAGTCAGGATGTACTGTCCATTTAAAATTCATATAATTGTAGCGAAAAGTTTAAACTCTTCAAAAGAACTGAAAAACAAGATAAAATAACCTTCTAATCAAAGATTTAATTACTCACTTATTCGTTTATTGGTAAAAGCTTCATAGCTTCTGTTTTATAATGTTATGCAACAGAAGTTGGAAAAATAAAAAAAGCAATGTTAACCAGAAACAACACGATCTGCAACACGATCTGCACTGTATATTGCATACATGTTGCAGACGATATACATGTGATATTATAGGCAGCCAAAGTTTTCTTTACCTGTAAACCAGATAATTTTGTGCCTTTATGTATTGAACGTTACTACCTGATCCGTTTGTACATGCAGGCTTAAACGAATTCATTGAACAAAAGGCTTGTTGAGGTTATTTATACATTTGCACACCTATGCTAACTTCATAAATATAACCACAGTCAGTAAGGACATTATGTACATGAGGGATATTACATTCCACCGTACTGTAAAGTGGTCCTGATTTGTGGAGGAATATATTTATGGAGGAAGTTTTGTTTTTAACATAGTGAGCATGTCATAATGGTATTTTGTAATAAAACGCAGTGTAATATTAACTTAAACAGATTGAATCAGAAACATGCAAAAAAAATATATATACATTTTAATATAAATCAGAATCAAGCAATTTCAAACATTGATATGATCAGCATTCTGGGAAAACCGGACTTTATCCCTTTGCATGCTGGGAAATTTGTCGTCTGCTAAAATGTTGTCTGCTAAATTTCTAAAATTAGCATTTTCTTTGATTTTTTTTCAAAGAATACTATCAGAATAGCAAACAGTTTGGATCCTGATGAGACGCCACGTTCTGTGGCGTCTCATCTGGATCCAAACTGTTTGCAAAGGCCTTTAAAATTGCGGTTCCAGCACTCAAAGGGTAATGCATTTGCATCAGGTGGCCCAGATTAGCCAGTGCAGTCCCAACAGGCTAATCAAGGACGCCACTTTCCGCCTTGACTTGATTTTCGTTTATAAGAGACGTCCTTTAAACAAAAAATTCTTAAAAGCGGAAAGTGTCGTCCCTGATTAGCCTGTGAGACTGCACAGGCTAATCTGAGATGACACTTAAGGCACATGCATTAAACCCTGTTTTCCCAGAGTTTGGCTTAAATATACAATGCGTTTTCTAAATGAAAATGTTTCCTGACAAATAAACAAACATTGATGTTTTTAAGTTACCATTCATTGAATAAAATCGTACACAAACTGCAGCTCTAAGCAGGCTTTACATGAATAACAGTACATGAAACGTTGTGGGCACGGACATAAACCATACACGGACATAAACCGGTGTACAGTAGTTGTTAGATAGTAGGCCAACCACTCTCATCAAATAACATTGGCATATAAAAGAAACTCACTCTGTTTACATGCTTGTGCTCATAGATTTAAAATCTAGACAAGCCTGGGCCCTCATGTATACACTAGCCACTCTCATGTACACTGCGGTATATAACAGGTTAAAAGCTAAGTGTGTTAACATTGGGAGGTAAATTGTGAATCGTGTTATACAGTGTTATTTATACAGAGACATTGGAATTTTGTTTTTGAAGGCTTTTGTGTAATCAAGACAAATAGTTTGTTGACAGACAGAGAAACTTATGCGGAGAAAAATAATTGGTAATTATTTTTGAATTTCTGTTTGATTTAATGGTTTGTTGCTCTTTTGTCTTGACAGTTAATAAGCTATTAAAAGGTTCTTTTCTTTGTTGTTTTATTGCTTTACAGTGTATTCATTTCATTTGAAATCTTATAAATGGCTATGAATTATCTTGTACTAATAAGTGTAAAAGCTTGTGTTTTTTTGTTTGTTTGATTTGTTTAATGTTTGGTTTCTTTAGTTAATATATTTTGTAGTGTGATGTTTCATTATTTTCAAACTGTTGTTGCTAAAAAAAGAAACATGTATTTGTATGTACATGTATATGTTGCATAAATTTCTAGTTCAAAGTGGGACAAAAAAAAGACGAAAATGTTTTCAGACTTAAACTCGTGAGAAAGTTAATTTGATCCAAGCTTCTTGGGAATTTCAAATGAAAGTCTCAAATACATGGATGCACTGGTTCTACCCAGGAAACAGACTCAATATTGTCCCCAAAAAGCCTACATATTTTGCAGCAATCTATCAAAAATGTGTTTATTGCATTTTAATCATTGTGTAGCAGTTTACCAGATGTTTCAAGCATAATTGACCCACTTTATGTGAAAATGGGCCTTAAGCCATTTGTGGCCACAATTATAGCTCCAGCCTAGCCTTCACATCTATGCATTCTTGAGCGGACAGCATAGCTCCTGAATGGACTGAACTATTCAAGCAGGCTGGGCTGGAGCTACATGTAACCTGGCCGCACATGGCATAAGACCCATTTTTGTATGATGTGGGTTTTTGTTTTAGGGCATAACTTTGTTGCTTAAGTTAAGAGGTTAATCTTAACTTAAATGGCAAATATGCCTCTTTTCTTTAATTGATTTTAGCGAAACATTTTCAGAAGTTGGGCTATTAAATTAAATAAAATGTGAAGCGCCTCTGAACGCACAAACTGTATTGAAAGGGCGCTTTATAAATGTGGTAAAAAAAATAAAAATCAACAAGTACTTTTTCAGATGTTTTTATGATAAGGACAATATAATGGCCTTGTTAATGCAACTTTCAGCCTTGGGTTGGCGTGGGCTTCGTTTAAAAGTACAAATCAATAATGTAGCCCATAGTCAAGGCAGTTTTCTTTGAGGATGATAACAAGTTATCATTTATGAGGCATGAGTGTTAAGCTATGTATGGAGCTCTCTTTAAATAGAAGCTTTATGTGTAATAATTCATATTCATTAACTCTTTAGCTGTATATAGGTGCGTTACATAAATCATGTGTATTTTGATTCAATGGTAAATTATTCGCCCATAATATATTTCTAAAGAACATGATTACACCCGATAAAACAAGCAATATACATCTTTTGTAACATTTGAAAGTGTTCTCTGGTGTTTGTAAGGAAGTTAAATAACATTAACCCATTTATGCCTAGTGGACTCTCCCATCCTTCAAAATTGGATCAATTTATTTCAAAAATTAGGGATGTCTAGTATATTTATTTATATATTTAGAATATTTCTTACAGAAATTCCTATAAGCAAACAGTGCAGACCCTGATGAGACGCTGCATCATGCGGCGTCTCATCTGGGTCTACACTGTTTGCCAAGTCCTTTTTTCTAGACACTAGACATAAATGGGTTAAGGTACGATAATTTGTGTAAATAAGGTTAAAAGCAAATTCTTACTGTGAGGAGAGAATTAAATTTGAATTGTCTACACTTTTGAAGATAAGTCGTCCATTAAACTAAAAAAAAAATTTGTTACACTGTCTTATGTGAATTTGGAATAAGACATGAAACTTAAAATTGACATCATTTTGGGGATTTTCTCCCACAAAATTGTGAATATTTTATGTTCTTTTAATACATTATAATTGTTTATAATATTCATTCTATACATAAACCCTTTGAGCACTGGAACCGGATTTTGAAGGCCTTTGCAAACAGTTTGGATCCAGATGAGACGCCACAGAACAGAACGTGGCGTCTCATCAGGATCCAAACTGTTTGCTATTTTGATAGTATTCTTTGGAAAAAAAATTAAGAAAATGCTAATTTTATAAATTCAGCAGACAACATTTTAGCAGACAACAAATTTCCCAGCATGCAAAGGGTTAAGTATAATAAGCACTTTTCCATGACTATCATTTACATGTAAACTAAAAGTGATTGTGTTTTTATTAGTTTCTTTGTGTTTTGAAACTGTGTTGATGCATGCATGGAAATGGTTTTATTTTTTCAGGAATAAAAAAACAACGCACATAAACTTCAGTTTCGTAGTAAAATCAATATACATGATACAGTTTAATATGCAGTTGTCTATTTTACTGAAAATTTGTAAAAAAAAAAAAAAAAAAAANTTCGGATTTTGAAGATGTTGGACCTTGAATCTTCAATGTATATTTTAAAGGCATTGAACCTTACATAAAGCTTACATAAGATATGGATTTTGAACGTAATTGAATATTCAGGCTCATTTTAGCTGTTGAAGGTACATGTATGTCTTTTCCTGGCCTTTTTGGGAAAATATACAATTTCGAGATTGGGAATTGTGTGGCACGAAAAGTTCACTGATTTGGGAAAAACTAATTTAATATATAACGCTTTATAATAATTCAAATTAGAAGAACAAAATCATATAAATTATAGATTATATACTTTGTAAGATATAATTGAAATAAAATTGAGATATAATTATCATTTGACACTTCTTTCTAAAAAAAAATTAAAAAATGGGAAATTCGTTTACAAATTCGGTTTGGGAATGGGTCTGTTTAACGGACCCGATGATACGCCAAGAAAAGGCCTAGCCTTTAAGTTCCTGTCAGGCTAGTGAGTTAGTCTGGAAGTAAAGTATGTCTAGTATCAATACAGCATGGGAGAAGTGAAGCTTGCTAGCTGCTATGTTTGATGCATTTGTTTGCAATTTATTGAGTCACAAGAGATGCATCAATACTGTCTGGAGATGGAATGCCCATGTTACGTGGAATTTGCAACATGTACATGTGTACAAAAAATGAATAGGAGAAGGAATTTCCATGTGTATACATGAAATTTGCAACATGTACAAAGAATGAATTTTCATAAACACAGACTGATGTTCTGTTATGCACAATCTTTACATATATTGGTAAAAAAAAATATATATGCAGAGAATTTTCAAATACTGGTATATGTATGTATGTATGTCACATAATGTGTTGGGGTAATTTGGAAAACATAGTGCAGTAAAATTTGCAATGAATTTGTCTTTTAAATGGTGCCCCTTACTATTGGCACAGAAGGAACTTTTGAGTTTATACTTATTCTGAAGTTAGACCTGGAATTTGCAACATGTACATGTACAAAGAATGAATAGGAGAAGGAATTGCCATGTGTATACATGAAATTTGCAACATATTGTATCAAGAATGAATATTCATGAACACAATCTGATGTTCTGTTATGCACAATCTTTGCAAATTATATATTGTTAAAGAAGACGATATTTGCAACATGTACAAAGAATGCACAGACTGATGTTCTGTTGGGCGCAATCTTTCACATAATATTGGTTAAAAAAAATCCAAGCACGGAATTTGAAATACTGGTATATGTACATGTATGTATGTGTTTGGGTAATATGGAAAACATAGTGCAGTCAAATTTTATTTGAATTTGTATTTAAAAATGGTGCCCCCAACATTTCCAAAGAAGCAACTTCTCAGTTTATACTATTTTTGAGGTCAGGCCTGAACAAATAATGGTTTGTTTCTGGTAACATGCCTAACAAATTGGGTCGGTAGGCTGATTTTTTTTTAACAATTTATTTACTGTAATAATAAAATCATGTGTAGATTTGAATATTCCTATTTGTTTGTAACATTTATGATTAATATATAATTTTCTTGATTTTATCTGACTCATAACAAAATCCAGTTGAGTCCTTTTTCCAATATAGCTTTCAGTTGAACAGTGTTTTTTTCACCATTTTGGGAATGGGGCCTCAGGTCCGTTTGGTTTGGGAAAAATCGCAGCGTTTTGATAAAAATTGGGAAAAAGTGTTGTCCTTGTTTTGCTAACATATCGAGGGCTGAACGGAAAACTGTTGTATCTCCTTCTTTATTTCATACGAGTTACGACAGTCTTCCGTTCACCCCTCGATATGCTTCAAAATTGAGAATAAAAGTGTTTTCCATATTATATTTTCTAAGGTTCAACTAAAAGAGCTGGATGGGAGATTTTTAAACCTTCAATTGGGTAATTTTAGGTCCCATTTGGGAAAAATATATACCTTTTTATGCTCCCGATAGGGTGGCATATAGCAGTTGAACTGTCAGTCCGTCTGTCCGTCCGTCTGTGTGTCCGTCCGACAACTTAAACGTTGGTCAAAACTTTTGCAATATTGATAGCAACTTAATATTTGGTATGCATGTGAATCTCATGAAGCTGCACATTTTGAGTGGTAAAAGTTCAAGGTCAGGGTCATCCTTCAAGGTCAAAAAACAAAATCAAGGGAAGTAATTAGTTTTAAAGGGGAGATAATTTCTAAACCTGCCAAAAGATATATTGAAATTTTATATATGAAACCATACAACTGAAGCATAATGAAAAATGACATTTTATGGTCAAGCCAAGCACACAATGATACTTTTGGGAATACAAGTATCTTAGGTACTTTAAGGTTACCTGTGAATCTGTATACCTGTATAATTATGTGCTACTAAAAATAAAGATTTGTTAAAGCACAATTATTTTAAAGGGAAGTAATTCATATAATTATATTCCGAAAACTTTAACATTGGCCATAACTTTTGCAATGTAGTAGATAGCAACTTGATGTTTGGCATGCATGTGTATCTCATGGAGCTGCACATTTTGAGTGCTGAAAGGTCAAGGTCATCCTTCAAGGTCAAAAAATAAAATCCAAGGGAAGTAATAAGCTTTAAAGGGAGATATTTTCTATACCTGCCAAATGATAAATAGCAATTGTATTTCAAAGTGGCGCAGTAGGGGGCATTGTGTTTGTGATGAACACATCTCTTGTTCCATTGGGAATGGGGCCCGATTCCGGCCCCAATTTCAAACAAAAAAAACAACACTGGTTGAACAAATTCATAATCACTATAAATAATGTTCTGTTCTATAAATAATGCAATACATAATGTTTCCACAAGAATCAAAATCTGATACATTTCAGCAAAACCAGAAACCCAAACCAAGAATTATATCAACAAATTTGTTTTATTGAACTGCACATCAATCCTTTAACATAAATAGCGATATAGAATATAGAATATCAGTATATACATTTATATTTTTATCAAGTTTCTCATCTGTGAGTCCCTGAATTGAAAGAACGAGTACAAATATTGAACTATATTGTTTTTAGCTCTACTGGCCGAAGGCCTGAAGAGCTTATGTGATGGNAGTTTCAACTTAATGTACCGGACATTTGTATGTATCAATTAAACTTAATATCTCTGCATCTTGCAAAAAGCTACCATGTGACATTAAATTTAAATGTTTCATGGTACACTTTTGCACCAATGGGGCATTACGTAAGTGAGCTTGTTTAATCAAAAGCCATTAACTCAATTGAACTAAAAATCTCTGTAACAATTCATGTATGTGAGCATGTTTCATCAAAAGCCGTTACAATCTGACAACTTTCTTTACAAGCATGTTATGTTCACATTGCTTTCACCAGTGTGGAGAATGGAGGTGTAATTATAGAGAGATGTACATCATTTTCTTGTACATGTATGCTCATCTCAAAATAGCCGCACATTCTTGTCTGTTGAATAATTTTGCAGCGGGAGAAATTGAAGACGATTGGTAATTGTGTTGCATGTCTGCAGACAAAAAACAGCTACCTATTTTCTTCGGGAATATGATTATGATCTGTACAACTTTCCCTGCTTTAAAGGTGCAATGTAACCTGCTTTTATCTTTAAACCTGTGGATTTTTATGCAACTAAGAACATGGTCACAAAACGTGTTTATATTTGGATTGTATAAAATCAAAACTAAACCTGAACAATCTTGCTTTTCTGTATGTAAATACAGGGCTTTTTTTGGCCCGATTTTATAGCCGAATAACGGCTATGATCCCAATGGCAAAAGGTATACTTTTTTCCCAAAATTTGGAAAAAAATTCCCAATTAAAAAAAAAAAAAAAAAAAAAATTTTTTTTTTTTTTTTTTTTTTTTTTTA
>VMBQ01006135.1:18757-34813 GCA_007657795.1 Dreissena rostriformis | reverse complement strand
ATATGCACACAAATTTTGACCCCTGTGACCTTGACCTTGAAGTAAGGGTCTGCGTTTAGGTTTCAAAATCTGCGTTTAGGTTTTGAAAAATGCTTATAACTTCTATGTCCCTTGAGATATAACCTTCATATTTGGTATGCATGTGTATATGGACAAGGCCTTTCCATAGGCACAACAATATTGACCGTCCGTCTGTTTGTGTGTCCGTCCGAAAACTTTAATGTTGGTCATAACTTTTGCAATATTGAAGATAGCAACTTGATATTTGGTATGCATGTGTATCTCATGAAGCTGCACATTTTGAGTGGTAAAAGTTCAAGGTCAGGGTCATCCTTCAAGGTCAAAGGTCAAAAAACAAAATCAAGGGAAGTAATTAGCTTTAAAAAGGGAGATAATTTCTAAACCTGCCAAAAGATATATTGAAATTTTATATATGAAACCATACAACTGAAGCATAATGAAAATGACATTTTATGGTCAAGCCAAGCACACAATGATACTTTTGGGCATACAAGTATCTAAGGTACTTTAAGGTTACCTGTGAATCTGTATACCTGTATAATTATTTGCTACTAAAAATAGAGATTTGTTAAAGAACAATTATTTTAAAGGGAAGTAATTCATATAATTATAAATCTCATATTATATATTTCCTTACCAAGAATTTAAGTTCTTTTCACAGTTACTGTACAGATTTTGTATTTTGTTTATGTATAACTTAAATGATTTATTTGTCGATTTTTTTTTTTTATTATATAACTATCATTTTATTCCTGTACTAATTTGTGAATGGTAGATTTCATTACTTAATATGGACTTATGTCCATAGATAAATGATGAACTGTGGCTATGATCTCTTTGATTAGGTCATCCTTCAAGGTCAAAAAAATAAAATCCAAGGGAAGTAATAAGCTTTAAAGGGAGATAATTTTCTATACCTGCCAAATGATAAATAGCAATTGTATTTCAAAGCGGCGCAGTAGGGGGCATTGTGTTTCTGACGAATACATCTCTTGTTCCATTGGGAATGGGGCCCGATTCCGGCCCCGATTTCGAAAAAAAAAAACACTGGTTGAACAAATTCATAATCACTATAAATAATGTTCTGTTATATAAATAATGCAATACATAATGTTTCGACAAGAATCAAAATCTGACACATTTCAGCAAAACCAGAAACCCAAACCAAGAATATCAACAAATTTGTTTTATTGAACTGCACATCGATCCTCTAACATAAATAGCGATATAGAATATCAGTATATACATTTATATTTTTACCAAGTTTCTCATCTGAGTCCTGGGACTCAATAACTTGCAAATCTGTGAGTCCCTGAATTGAAAGAACGAGTACAAATATTAAACTATATTGTTTTTTTTAGAAATTTCAATGCATTTTTGGGACTCGCATAATTTTAAACTTTGCATCCCCAGAGGTTTTTGTGAGTCCAGGACGCAGGACTCGCAGGTAAAAAAATCACTGTATATATGATAGCTACATGAACTTGTTATGATCAATGTTACAGTAATGATAGCTTTATCAAAATGATTGATGTATTCAGTCATGTACAATGGAAGACATTCACAATTTTCAATGCATATACTATAATTGTTCATTCAGAGATAATTCTAATAAACATTGAACCGTAAGATAGTTCTTTAGATCTCCCTCAAAGACACCAAGTACTGGTTCTAGGCCCAGGAAACGGACTCGAGAGCATTTAAAATAAGCCTTAGGCTTTCGATGCAATCGAGCTAAAATAAATAGGTTTAAACTAACTGATAGTTAGGTTACTAAATACGCTTTAAGATACTTTTATATACATTTGTTGGTGTTTTCATCCTCAAACATCCATGCAGTTTTAAAAGAAAAGTGGATATTCGTGTATCGTCTGATGTGATCTCCATGAAAACAGTGTCACTTGTGTGCTTGTTATGTACTACTCTACCTCGTCATTGCTTGCAGCATTTACAAATTTGTTAAAGGTCATTTTTGAAGTGCGATATATGTCTTACAACTAGATTGATAACTTAGTCTTATTTCAGCATTTAAGTAATGATTAACAAGTTTTTCGGCAACTGTAACATAATACACAGTAATAAACATACAGAGTTAATCAAGATGAATATAACATTCATCACCAAAATCATAGTATTATCTATTTGATTAATATCATTTTAATTGTTATAATTAGCAGTTATTAATACTAATACTATTTATGTACCTATTAATTATTTATTGTTATTCAATATAACCAAAAGTGTCGGGATTAGATGACTTGCTATTTTTAAATAGGGCAGATCCGACACACCCTGAGACTTGGAGAGTCCTTGCTTTATTGAACACAGATTTATGAAGCCTGGTTTCATTAGTTATAATGTCAAACCAATTGATTCAATGCATGTAATAATGTGTGCTTTTGACAAAAGAGCGCCCTGCCCTTTTCAAATCCTAGATAAAGCACTGTCCATAAGAATCCTTTGTTGTTGCAATATTTATGAATTAACTCATATGGGTCTAACATTGGCTATTGAGAAAGATTACAACCTGATTGAGACAGCAACACTGAAAAAAAAAGAGTATCAGATTCTATCTAAAGTACCTGCACTGTCATTAAACCCCGCCACTACCTTTTCAAACCAAACTGAAGCCAGTGGTTAAACCAGTTACATAATTCAGGAACACAAAATTTACGAAAAAAACATTCCATTGGCCATTGAGAGTGTTACAACCTGATTTAGACACCTTCACCAAAAACAGTGTAAGATTCTATCTTAAGTAACTGCACTGTCATTAAACCCTGCCACTACCATTCAAACCAAATGGAAAGCCAGTGGTAAAATCAAAGCCAGTGGTTAAACCAGTTACATAATTCAGGAACACAGGATAGTGTACATGAGGACAAGGGCTCTACTTTTGTCTTATCTATTGTACTTGCACTGTCATTAATTAATAATAATATTATAAACCCTCCTACTACCATTCAAACCAAACCGAAAGCCAGTGGTTACATAATTCAGGTGGTCTGTCATTAAACCCTGCGACGACTATCTTTCAAACCGAAAGCCACTGGTTAAACCAGTTACATAATTCAGGAAGGCACGATAGTGTACATGAGGAGGACAGGAGCTCAACATCTGTCTAGGCCATGTTGGGGTTTTTCAATGGAGGTGAATTCTTGGCTGGTGAGACGGCCACGCCAATTCTCTTCAATTTCTCCCAGCAAGCCTCGTATATTGTACATCGTGAACAAGATTATTCACTAGATTGTTCGTTCAACATGTATAGCGTGTTTCGTCTGCACTCTTTATATGAAATTGTATCCATAATCGTTTTTGAGCAAAACTGCTGTACTGGATCAATAACCTAAACGTTGATCAGGACTCGTAGCTTGTGAATCTCAATTCTTTGACAGTGAAGTATGTTATTGGGAATTACGCTGTGTACATGTATTTGCATGTTTTCGTATCTTGGTGTTGTATAAGTGTTTGTTATTAAATGTGAACTTACTAAACTTCAAGTGATTTTTGGAAGTTTCTATCCAGCTGGGTTTTTTGATACCATTTCTAACAGTGGAATGTAACCTTATTATGTAAGTTTCATGATTTTAAATTGTTGACATGTCATAAATGCAGCTATATAGCAAATTATTTTGCACTTGAACAAAGAACATTTACAGTCTTCTGATAATTGAAATAAACACTTAATTTACTTTGCTCAAGCTTTTACCAACATAAATGAATTAATGATATAGATAAATTCATATATATATAAAGATTTATCATCAAGGATATTTTCTTCGCCATGAATCTTGATTAACTATCAAAACCACTTTGATGTAGATTATATACATGAACGCTAGTCATCACTGTGAAACACCAAGCCTTCAGTATAAACTATAAAGTCTACCTTTAATTATTCATTCTGCTTATAACACATGTTAACTAAACGAGACCTAAATACCAGTAACAAAACTTGTAATTAATTCTCCCCGCACTGATCACTGTAACCACCGCCTTGTCTCTCTCAAGCGCGTCTCAAGTGTTTCAGTCAGGTTACGCTCCACCGATTTCTAAGAATAACACAAACATGCACCGAAAGGTTACCAACAGCCAGCCGAGTGACTCTGATAATGTACATGAAGTCAAGTCGGTCTTCCTTTATTGATAAAGCGGACTTTTCTCATCTGGCTGGATGTACAGTACAGTGTCAATGTTGTTCGTGCAGTGTTTAAGGATTATATCTGCCTGGTCGTAGTGAACAGGAATTCTCCTATTAATAGGTACATACATGTGCTATTGATAAAGCGGACTTTTCTTCTAACTTCCCATCTCCCTGGATGTAAAAGTTGTTTGTGTAGTGTTTAAGGATTATAATTATCGGGCATGATTGTAGTGAAAAGTGTATTTGCCAATTTTCCTATTTTTGGCCTATTTATAGGTATATACGTACATGCGCTTAGCCTATCAGTGTCTGGATTGTAGAGTTGTTTATGTGAAATGTAGAATTTGTAGATTACCCCTTGATTGTTTGTTTGGTGGTACTGTATCAGACGGTGTGGGATAATTTTATTGATCAAGCAGCCGTGCTGGTTTAGAGTGGCCATGTACATGAGGCGATTTATATGGCTGTTGGCAAGCGGCTGTTAAATATCTTGAAGTCATTTAGATGCATTGTCTTTGTGTTTAAATCCGTGCGTTGATTTGTGTGATAGGGAGCACTGCATTGTAAAGGTGAATTGGAGTGTTTTATTTGTGTGTTGGATATTATTATTTTGTTTGAGTTAAAGATCTAAAGTAGTGTCAGTTTTACGCATTGTCTTTGTTTTCGTACTTTAAGCCTTAAATCAGTGCGTTGATGTGTGTGATAGGGAGCACTGCAGTAAATGTGAATTGGAGTGTTAAATTTGTGTGTTGGATATAATTATTTTGTTTGAGTCATTGTTAAAGATCTAAAGTATTGTCAGTTCGATGCATTGTCTTTGTTTTCGTACTTAAGGCCTTAAATCAGTGCGTTGATTTGTGTAATAGGGAGTACTAATCAGTAAAGGTGAATTGGAGTGTTGAATTTGTACCTGTGTCGGATATTAATTATTATTATTTTGTTTGAGTCACATTTGTCTTTGTCTTCATACTGAAAGCCTTAAATCAGTGCGTTGATTCGTGTGATAGTGGAGTATGGTGTTAAGTTGAATTGGAGTGTTTAATTTGTACCTGTGTTGGATATGATTATTGTGTATGAGTCGCTTAAATGGAGTTATTGATATTGTGATATGCGTAGTTCTTTGTGATTTTTTGAAGTGGTTTAAATATAGTTGTACTTCCATGTGTTTTAAATCTTGTTTTTTGGTGGATTTCAAAATTGTTGATGTGTTTACCAATTGAATATTTAATTACTTGGAATTTACATGACGTGTATTGTGTCCATTTAGGAAGTGGAAGTTTGTACCAATCTATTAAGACAGGTTACTTTCTTTAAGTGGGCACTTCAACTTCTAGATTTCATTTTACTTGGTTTATTTGGACAAATCTTGTACATGAATTTATCGGTTTTGATCTGTAGTGATTTTCAATAAAAATCTTGTTTATGAAGTTTAAAGATCAATATTTTGATATTGTTTTGATGTAAATTTAAATCTATTGACTTAAAACTTTGAAATTCAAGATTTCATATTGTGATTAAATTGTGATGAAACGCAAAATAACTTGTTTAAAAAAAATATCGGAACTAAAAAAAATGACCCATAAACTGTTCAAATGTAGAAATTGAAATATTTTCCTGATGTACGGCAGCTGTTAAGTTTATCTTTGACATTGACTTTGCCATGTATCTGTAGGTGTCGCTTGTTTGCAAAACTACCAAGGTTTTGTATGTTCATGTACATTTTGTGTAAGGAAGCTTCAAGAAAATACATTCAACATTATAATTCACTTTTGAGCGGACACAATTGATGATTAATTAAGATGTATCACTTCAGCTGTTCGTAATTTGGTTTCAAAAGCGGAACTAGAATATTAATTCAGCTTGTTCAGTGTACCACGAGTGTTTGTTAGAATGTGATTATTTATTATGATAGACTGTAACATATGCTGGACGTTCAAGGAATCCTGATTTTGTTTGCTTCAGCTGTCAGAATAGTTGACAATGTTTCATAAAAAAACATTTCAGTGTGTTATTGGAAAGGTTACTTTTACTGGGTTGTGCTAGGGTTTTCCTAATTTGTCCGTTTATCAGAAAAACATCAAATTTAAGCCTTGTTTTAAGTTGATGCTAAATTATTATGGTAAATCCGCACATCTGCCAGGTGAATGAACTCTGCGCTATGATTATATGTGTCGTGTTTTGAGAAACTGGGCATAATGCTTGTGCGTAAATTGTCATCCCAGATTAGCCTGTGCAGTCCGCACAGGCTTATCAGGGACAACAATTTCCGCTTTTATGGAATTTTTCGTTTAAATGATGTCTTTTCTTAGCGAAAATCCAGTAAAGGCGGAAAGTGTCGTCCCGGATTAGCCTATGATGACGGCACAGAACGTGGCGTCTCATCAGGATCCAAACTGTTTGCTATTCTGATAGTATTCTTTGAAAAAAATCGAAAAAAATGCTAATTTAAGAAATTTAGCAGACCACATTTTAGCAGACAACAAATTACCCAGCATGCAAAGGGCTATACCCACATGCATTAAGCCCCGTTTTCGAAGAGCAAGGCTCATATCGATTGTTTTATGACATGACATCATGACAAAAAAAGGGAAGTTAAGCTAGGCCTTGAAGTACCTGTGAGCATGTANAAAAATTTTTTTTTTAAGCGCAGGGGGCCCTAGGAAGGGCAGGGCGGAGGTTCGGGAGGGCAGGGCGGAGGTTCGGGAGGGCAGGGCGGAGGTTCGGGAGGGCAGGGCGGGACGCCCTTCAATTTAGGCCTAGCTGGAGCACTGATTTATAACTGATGATATTTTAATGTTATGAAAACCTGATTGTTAAATATTAAATTTCACCTGTATAATATCCAAATTGAGATAAGGTTAGTGATGTTATCAATTCTTATATCATTGATTTGAATGTTAACTTCATGCTCAAAATAATTTTTACTTATTGTATAGAACTGCCTGATGAATAACTCATTTCATAGTTAACTAAGCTCTGAAATCTTCTAGCTCCAAAAATTTGTCCTCATTGAATTGCATATATATTGATTGTTCGTATGACATAAACAATCATTGACAAAAAGGGAAGTTAATTAAGTAGTAGGCCTTGAAGTATCTGTGAGCATGTAATCAGATACATGTACATTTGAGTAACTTGTTCTTTGAAAAGGGGGATTAATGCATGTGCCTAAAGTGTCGTCTGGGATGACACTATCCCTTTGAGTGCTGGAACCGGATTTTGAAGGTTTTTGCAAACAGTTTGGATCCAGATGAGACGCCACAGAACGTGGCGTCTCATCAGGATCCGAACTGTTTGCTATTCTGATAGTATTCTTTGAAAAAAATCGAAGAAAATGCTAATTTAAGAAATTTAGCAGACCACATTTTAGCAGACAACAAATTACCCAGCATGCAAAGGGCTATACCCACATGCATTAAGCCCCGTTTTCGAAGAGCAAGGCTCATATCGATTGTTTTATGACATGACATCATGACAAAAAAAGGGAAGTTAAGCTAGGCCTTGAAGTACCTGTGAGCATGTAATCAGATACATTTAGTAACTTGATCCCAACAAAATGTTAGGCCCCGATAGCCTTATCAGATTATGGGTAATTGAAGCCTGTTAGCGAACTTCCTTTGACAAGCCGAGAAGTGTATAGTGCTATTTGTGTGCATAATCTGTTTCATTGAATAAAGTCAGTACACCTTGTACATGGTCGGAATGTACACTCCCGCTGGTTTATGTGGTTTAATGTGACAGTAATGCATGGATAAGTTGTTGCTTACCTTAAATGGACTTGAACGGATGAACTGGAATATTTTGGTACTTGTTTTGATCTGAATCTCGCTTTTTCAAAAAAGTTGAACTTAGTGATCGTGATAAGTGGTATAGTGATAAGCTATAAAGATGTTCATTTGCTCTAGAGGCTTCTTACTTATGACGCTATCATGCGTAACCACTGTCAGTGCGACTGTCCTTAACCCTTTGCATGCTGGGAAATTTGTCGTCTGCTAAAATGTTGTCTGCTGAATTTCTAAAATTAGCATTTTCTTTGATTTTTTTTCAAAGAATACTATCAGAATAGCAAACAGTTTGGATCCTGATGAGACGCCACGTTCTGTGGCGTCTCATCTGGATCCAAACTGTTTGCAAAGGCCTTCAAAATCCGGTTCCAGCGTTCAAAGGGTTAATATTTCCTATATAGGACCAGTCCCAATTTGCGGATACTTTTGTGAATTATTTATATATTTGTAGTTTTATACATTTAAAAAGCTAAACATTTAAATACAGTTGTTAAATGATAAACTTTGCTGTTTTATACCCGTAAGTGTTCTACCTGCTTTGATTTGAACCACACGATCATCTTATTGATTATCCAATCCATTTTTGAATTATTTAAGGTAGGGAGTTGGTATCATCTTAGCATCAAGTCTTCATAACCAATGACTAGTATAATTTTTTGTTGGTAAATAATATTTCTGGTTAAAAAACATGTAGCCAGTGTTTCTGCAGAAGAGTCAGCTCTTAACCCTTTGCATGCTGGAAAATTTGTCGTCTGCTAAAATGTTGTCTGCTGAATTTCTAAAATTATCATTTTCTTTGATTTAAGACCACTATCAGAATAGCAAACAGTTTGTATCCTGATGAGACGCCACGTTCTGTGGCGTCTCATCTGAATCCAAAATGTTTGCAAAGGCCTTCAAAATCTGGTTCCAGCGCTCAAAGGGTTAAATGATAAAAATTAATATTTTTATTCTCAACCCTGGATTAAGTGCATTGCCCTCATTCAAAGATGCAATTCTCACAACTCTCTCCCAGACTGACTTAGTCTGGGTATACATGCTGGGAAGGGGGATGTTTGGGGCTTGTTTCTTGTGAAAATGTCTCTTTTTTTACAGCTTTGTCATGGATTATTTTAACTTGACTTCTTGTACTGTATTTTCTTACTTTTCCAGCGATGTTTGTATGTAACTGTTCCACTCTGCAGTGTACAGAACAATATTCTAATAATGTCTCAAACAATGTATGAAAAGCATCTATTTACAATGAGTGAATGACCATGAGTTATGAAATGCGGTAATTGATTATAACAATCAGTTTATAAAAATATTGCCTAGTTTTACTTTATAAAGTCTACCAAAAATTATCTATCATGTATTTTATCTTTCAGATTGATGATCATCATGTAGTGATGTTTTTACTCGGCTCTTGACATCAGTGAACAAAACAGTGCATAAACCACAGCATTTAAACCGACGGTAAGTTACATGTAACACACGTAGATGAGGACATTAATATGGATAATAAATAATAGTGATTTGTAGCCCAAGTCATAATATTGAGTTGTAGCCTTAGTCAGTTTGCAGTAAAATGACTATTTTGGCAAATTTGAGCTTTTCTGTTGGCTTAAATTCAACCTTTTTATGCCCCTTTTTTAATAAAAAGGGGGTATATTGTTTTTGGCATGTCTGTCTGTCATTCTGTCTGTCCAAAACTTTAATCTATCTTAAAGTTTGGTCATAACTTTTGCAATATTCATCATAGCAACTTGATATTTGGCATGCATGTGTATCTCATGGAGCTGCACATTTTGAGTGGTGAAAGGTCAAGGTCATCCTTCAAGGTCAAAAAGGTAAAAAAAAAAAATCAAAGCGGCAGCAGTTGGGGGCATTGTGTTTCTGACAAACACATCTCTTGTTTGATTTTTGAAGGTGCTGGTGCTCTGAATTGGATAAAGGTAATTGACCCAATAAATATTTTCAAAATTATGTTCCAATACACGCAGCTCACCATTACTGTTTAGAAGTTTTATACATGTACAAGACACCTTTATCATGGACACTCAAAGATTACCGCTGTAATGTCAGAACTCACTAAAGCTTTTTCATTCAATTATAAGAAGAAGAAAAAAATCATAAGAAATGTGACTAAACAAACATGAAAAAAGGGAAAAAGTAATTCAGAATTTGTAACTTAAGTTTAAAAGTTAGTATTACCACGTTTCAAATCATATAATACAGCCTCAGGCGCGGAAGTTCCTCATACACTTTGAAATACACACGCAAAGTGCACCTTTTCAAAGTTCTTGGTAGCTAGAAGTTTTACTGTAATTTGAAGTTTAGCCACAAGCATGCAAGTCAAGTATGAAAGTATAACCAGCTGCAAATCTTGTTTAAGTGTACCATTTCAAAGTTCTCCGTTCCACCTGGCTGGCTAGACCAGGAAGATGAGGCCAATCACCCTACCTGTTAATCTCTCCAAGCATTCTGCATTAATAAAAGTATTCATCATTACATGAGAATGTCCTGGAATCCCTGGTATTCTGCTGTTATTGAACAGAATGTATACGGATCACGTCTCTGGCTGTTATAGTGCTGTAACTTGGCTGTAGCTTATGAGCAGTTAGGCTGTTGTGTCTTCAATGCTGCAGTTTCAGTGCAGTGTGTTGTGAATCTTGGTTAGTGCAGTAATTCCTTTGAAAACATGAGTAATTTAATACAACTTTGCCTTCAGTGGTGCCTAAATTTTAAATGCTGTGCTTAAACTTGGCTGTTAATTTGGCATTGTGTTTCTGAATCAACGTTTCCATCCTTTTCGTGCATCACTTTTTCTTGTAATATAATGCTTTAAAAGTATGGCNCAACTTTGCATTCAGTGGTGCCTAAATTTTAACCCTTTGAGTGCTGGAACCGAATTTTAAAGGCCTTTGCAAACAGTTTGGATCCAGATGAGACGCCACAGAACGTGGTGTCTCATCAGGATCCAAACTGTTTGCTATTCTGATAGTGGTCTTTGAAAAAAAGTGAAGAAAAGGCTGATTTTAGAAATTAAGCAGACAACATTTTAGTAGACGACAAATTTCCCAGCATGCAAAGGGTTAAATGCTGTGCTTAAACTTGGCTGTTAATTTGGCATTGTGTTCCTGAATCAACGTTTCCCTCCTTTTCGTACATCACTTTTTCTTGTATTATAATGCTTTAAAAGTAATGGCTTTTGTATATAAATCACTTATATTACACATATTATTTAGATTTACAAAACGCATTCATTTATAAATAAGAATTCCATGGTTAGATTTATGTAAATACAGTTAAAAAACAATATTCCAAAATAATTTAATTGACAATGATTTTATGACACTAATAATGCTTCAAATAAATATTCATAATTGATTCACTAAACCAGACAGCAATATAAAAGAAATTCACTTTATAACTGACGTTTCACAATAAGATAAGTCAGTATTTCAAGCACATGACTAACATTTAAACTTTTTTCAGGGGTGGGGGGGGGGATGTAGAATGTAGATGAATCATTAATGCCTCTGGTAAAATTCAGGTGCATCTTACTTTTTGGACAGCAGTTTAGTCAGTGTTGGATTACTGGTTTCAGGCAAAGGTATGCCAGACACTTATCTATTATTAACAATGTTCTAGAGCATTAGAGCTATATGTACCTTCTCTGTGAAATGGGGGTTTAATGCATGTGTTTAAAGTCTTGTCCCAGATTACAGCTACTTTTTCTTCTTTGTAAAGTACCGGTAAACGGCACTTTCCCAATCTCGGAAAAAATACAATTTTTCCAATTGAAGGTTAAAAAAATTTTTTTTTTTTTTTTTTAATAAAATGCAATTTGAGTTAATTAAATTATGCAGCTTTATGGCTAGAACCATAGTAAATATAATATTGACAACTTGACATCAGTTATTCTCAATTTTTAGGTATTTATTAGCAAAAAATCAATTACACCAATTTCCCAATTTGAAGATTTTATGACGCGAATTTTCCCAATTTCATGGTTTTCATGACTAAATTGTTCCCAATTTTGAGGTTTTCATGACTCAATTTTTCCCAATTGGACCGGTACAGGTTCTTTTCCCAACTGGACAAAAAATCGCTGGATTAGCCTTTGCAGTCCCCACAGGCTAATCAGGGACGACACTTCCCGCTTTTATTGTATTTTTCGTTTAAAGGAAGACTCTTTTTGATGAAAATCTAGTTTAGGCAGAAAGGGTTGTCCGCACAGTCTAATAAGGGACGGCACTTTATGCACATGCATTTATCCCCATTTTCACAGAGTGAGATTCATGTGTATCAACAACTCCTAATAACTTACCGAGTACAATAGTCATGTATTGGACAAAGCTCATTCTTGGCCGAGTAGTCTTGCGACACGAATATTGATCACTCTTGCACAGAGTTGCCAGCAAATATGAAAGCAAATAAACTCTGATATCTTCAGGCATGTGTACAGTACAAGGCGATGTAACAATATCTTTCCCCAACACCAGCCAGTGAGTATACATGTATATATGCATGGCGGGCAGATGCGAATTTATTTTAGCCGTGCTCTGTGAAAAGGGGGTTTAATGCATGTGCAAAAAGTGTTGTCCTAGATTAGCCTGTGCAGTCAGGGATGGCACTTTCCGAATAGACTGGATTTTGGCTTAGAAGAGACTTTTTTTATACGGAAAATATAAAGGTGTAAAGTGTTGTCCCCGATAAGCCTGTGCAAACCGCACTGGCTAATCTGGGATGACACTTTACACACATGCATTACACCCCCTTTTCACAGAGTGTGGCTAACAATATCTTTCCCACACCAGCCAGTAGTGAGTGTGTACATGTACATGCATGGCGGGCCGAGGCGTATTTATTTGATGAAAGCTAGGTCGCCTTTATCAGTAGTGAATAGCAAAAGGCACGCTAGCTGTTTGTGTTATGTGTTTCAAGTGCAAAGCGAGATATAAAATGTGGGTGAATCATATATGAATTTTCACGCTAGTTAAACTGGGTCCATTGAGTTGTTGAGTTGTCTCTTGCTTGTGACATGGGTCATGTTGGTTGCGGGAGATTGTACATGTATTGGGCCTAAAGAAAGATGACAATTAATTTTAAAGGTAGAAGGCTGAAATTAATTGCAAACTTGCTGTAGTAGATCATCCTTACTTAACATGTTCCTATGAGAAAATATAACATTTTTTGTATATGAGGCAAGAGTAAACAAAACAAAACATTTTAGTGATTATGGAAATAAATGGTTTAACAAAGAAAACATGGTAATTAATTATGGTTTCAGCGATTTTCCTTGTCCAATTGGGAAAAGTACCTGACCAGTTCAATTGGGAAAAATCGAGTCGTGAAAACCTCCAAATTGGGAAAAATCGAGTCGTGAAAACCTCAAATTGGGAAATTGGTTTATTTGACTTTTTGCTCCCAAATGCTTTAAAATTGAAAACTAAGTGTTTTCAAGCTGTCAATATTGTATTCACCTAGGTTCAAGCCATATAGCTGCAAAGGGAAACTAACTAAATGTTGCATTTTCCAAAAAAAAAAAAAAAAAAAAATTTTTTTTTTTTTTTTTTCCCTTTAAATTGGGAATTTTGGACAGCAATTGGGAAATTTGTAGTTTTTTCGTAATTGGGAAAGTGCCGTTTACCGGTACTTTTTAAAGAAGGAGGAAAATCGCTGGGTTTGTTTACGTGAAACGTCTGTACTGTGTCTTGATTATGATTTTAATTGCATGCATAAAATAATTAATGGTTATAAGAAAAAAGCAGAGGTTAAGAAACTAATATATTAATGTTTAACATGAAAAGTATGTACTTTGTGTTGGTAATGAATTGATTTAAAAAAGAGGACTGTTAATAAATAAAAATAAGGAAGAAGTAAAAGTGCATTAACATGGTTAGTTTAAAAAATATAAAGTATGCACAGAATGTTATCATTAAGGCAGTGGTTAGTGAACAACAAAAGTAAATATTTAAAGGTTGTTATTGCCTCATTGATTGTGATTCTTGAGCTATAAGAATGTCAAGACCATTTTCAAGAGGATTTGAAAGGCTCTTAAAAGTCTAGTCAGGTTCAACTGCATTGCGTTCCCTGACTTAAAAGTTGTCTACTGTTAACAGTTCTAAAGAGGTATTTATAAGGTGGGGTGTGCATCAAATTGATACGCACTATCGTTGATAGCTTCTGCATGGCTTTCATTATAAAGCCTATATGTACATGTATGTTAAAGACATGGGGGAAAAACCCATTGAATTTGATGATCAGTTTTTGTTTTAGACTTCAGCATAATTAAATGTTCAAATTGAAAACGTTTGATGCAGCTAGGTGCTAAATTCATTGTCTGCTAAATTGTCATTGATTGTCACAGATGGGCTTCTGAGTCTGTGGTTTCTGTATAATTAAATTCAATGGCCCTTTATGCTGGGTTTCCCAATGATGGACTGTACATTGAGTGGTCCTTGTAAGTGATCACTTCAAGTTATGGGGCCTTTGTTTGGTTATAATTATGTCAGATATATAATATTTATTGCTTCAAAAACACACAGGGCTTAATGCATGTGCGTAGTGTCGTCCCATATCAGCCTTAAACCTTACTTTGTAAAAATGTAATATACATGTAAATGCTATATATAAAATGTTACAAAATGAAGTAAAAGTAAAGTTGTTATTACTTTATTCTGATCTTTGATACAAATCAAAATAATTTACCCAAGATAATAGCCTGCGTTAATGACTGTGTATATTAGGTTGGCAAAGAAAACACTTGCCACTTGCTGGATTGACAGTTATGCATCAACGGCAAAAAGTTTGCATCAGGTAATCAGGACTTATATAGAGGTAAAAAAAACAACATTAAAACAGCTTTACTTAAATTGACATACATATTCAATATACCAAAGTCACATTCTACATTTGCAAAGTCATGTACATTCATTTTAATCAAAGAGGAAGTTTGGTGATTAACTTTTGCAGTTTTTGTGTTCCGACATTTGTTAATTCAAGATCAAGCATTTGATATGAGGTTTAACCCTTTGAGCGCTGGAACCGGATTTTGAAGGCCTTTGCAAACAGTTTGGATCCAGATGAGACGCCACAGAACGTGGCGTCTCATCAGGATCCAAACTGTTTGCTATTCTGATAGTATTCTTTGAAAAAAAATCGAAGAAAATGCTAATTTTAGAAATTTAGCAGACAACATTTTAGCAGACGACAAATTTCCCAGCATGCAAAGGGTTAACGGTTTTATGTTACATCCTGTTACAACTTACCTGCGAAATGTAACATTTTGTGATAAAACTGTGGTGTTTTATGATATAAATACCTGTAAGTATATCAACCGTTTCTTTGTGTAACACGAGTCTGTCGGGTTGTATATAAATAGAGCCAAGTTGTTCGATAATCGTTGCAGCATGTATAAACAAGCGTGATCCTCTACTTAACAATATTTTATCGGTTAAATGACACGTTAATATTGGAACAAATATTGACCCAGTTATCTGCTATGCTATTGATCTGGTTTGGGTGGTAAAGAGAAGCACATTTCTCTTTTGTAGAAAGTCAACACTATGTTGTTAACTATATCGCATCTCACACTGATCAAATTTCAGACTTCCAAAATTGTAGCAAACCTTTTGTTTTTAACTATAATCATGAATAGATAACCATTTGCTTAAAATCAGTGCAGTTAAGATACTGATAAATTCATCAATAACGTAGACCTTGCACTTCATTATTTTGCTCAATGTATAAGTGCATTTTAGTTTCTGATAAATTTATCAACAACGTCGGCCTTGTAGTCTACTACTTTTGCTTAATGTGGTTAAGGAATGAAAGCAGGCATATATGTAACACTTAACCTCAGGTAGTGGCTGACAAAAACAGGAAGTTCTGATCAGTGATGAAATTAACCCTTTGAGCGCTGGAACCGGATTTTGAAGGCCTTTGCAAACAGTTTGGATCCAGATGAGACGCCACAGAACGTGGCATCTCATCAGGATCCAAACTGTTTGCTATTCTGATAGTATTCTTTGAAAAACAAATTGAAGAAAATGCTAATTTTAGAAATTTAGCAGACAACATTTTAGCAGACGACAAATTTCCCAGCATGCAAAGGGTTAA
>VMBQ01006135.1:4635-16289 GCA_007657795.1 Dreissena rostriformis | reverse complement strand
TTAACCCTTTGCATGCTGGGAAATTTGTCGTCTGCTAAAATGTTGTCTGCTGAATTTCTAAAATTAGCATTTTCTTTGATTTTTTTTCACAGAATACTATCAGAATAGCAAACAGTTTGGATCCTGATGAGACGCCACGTTCTGTGGCGTCTCATCTGGATCCAAACTGTTTGCAAAGGCCTTCAAAATTCGGTTCCAGCACTGAAAGAGTTAAAATTTTATCTATCACACCACACCGCCTTCCTACATGTACCACCAATGAGCTTGTTATCCCTTTCCTGTTCAGAAGCGCAGTGAGAATGGCTTTGTGCAACCAGCATAAAACCAGAACAGCCTGCGAGTTACTCGCAGTCTGTTCAGGTTTTATGCTGTTTTGCTGCTCATCAGTACAATAAATAAAGCCTTTATAACTTGAATCTAGATAGAACGGACTTGAATTTAATTAGATTTTCTTAGGGACTATAAACGTGTCAAAGTGTGTATGTGAGTGGTAAGCTGGTTATCTATCATAGCATTCAGTCTTAACCCTTTTTGCGCTGGAATCGAATTTTAAAGGCCTTTGTAAATGGTTTGGATCCAGATGAGACGCCACAGAACGTGGCGTCTCATAAGGATCCAAACTGTTTGCTTTTCTGATAGTATTCTGTGAAAAGAAAATTCTAATTTTAGAAATTCAGCAGACGACATTTTAGCGGACGACAAATTTCCCAGCATGCAAAGAGTTAAGAAAGAGCATTGAGTGGGGAACTATTTTATCAGTTCAACATTTGGAGTTCAGATACATTAGTTTCTATCTAAACTATTGAATTAGCGAAACCATTTCAAATTATAAAATGTATGTATCTACTTCATGAGCAATTTTCTATGCTAGCGCTTTTCAAAAATATTTTATTGAAACAGTTTATGAGAGTCAAAGAACATTTTAATACTTTGGCTGTTATTTTCATTGGGACGTGATGTAATGTCTGAAAAAGGAAATTTTCGAGTGTCTTGTCATGTTCACAGACATTTAGTTCCAAATTTTGACCACAACAATTCATCAAATAGTCTGAGCTATACGACTCACCCAAAAGTCAGCATCCACGTAATGCTCTGGTTAAGGTAGACATGCAATATCTCCATATCACTGATTCTACTTCAGGTTTTATTTTATTTTTAAACTTCATGCAGGCCTTGACACTAACTTTTTTGACAGGGTTCCCAAAGGGAACCCTACTTTCAACTTTTGGTGACCCTCACCCAAACTAGGGTTCCCTCCTGTTTCCACGCACAGTGTTACAACTTGTCGTAAGGGCAAATACGTACAGTTTCCACGTCCAAGTTTTTCAAAAGAGAACGCCTATAGTCCTATAAGTCCCAGCAAACGTGATTTATCTACATATGAAGATGAGGAGGAGGAACTTTGCTGCATTTGTGACAAGAGAATGCCACCTGCTGTAAACCTGGTTTTGTTGTTGAGTTTCACAATGGGCACAGTGTCGCTGTGATAAATGCTCTCATTTGAATCATCTCAAATACTGTACAAAAATAAGAGTTGTAAGGCGTGAGTCTGCTTTTCTTTGTCCCTATTGTGACCCAGAAACAACAATCTCAATTTATCAACTTTAGTTGTTCATATCAATTTTGTGTTGGATTTGTTCAAGTTGATTAATTGTTCAATAATAATTTTCTAACGATAAATTAGTGCCAAATAATTTCTATATCTTCAGAGGAATAACACAAACTTATTATTTGTTGTAAATAGCAAACAATTTTTGTTCATAATTTTCACTTTAAACATTAATAAACAGACAGTTACCCTTTCAAGACACTTTTGCAGACATGTAAATGGAGCCGTTTTACATGCATTTATTGCCGTTTTCTTCATTATTTGGATTATGGACGATGATTATCGATTGGTAATCTACAAATAAAGTGCAGGTTACTATAAATCATATATCATCTTTTTTAATCATATTGTTCTTATTCATATTGAGCTCTTATTCAAATGTATTTAATTAAGAAACGCGAAATATTGACCATGCACTTTGAAATAAGAATGCCTCATTTGATTTGGTACGAAACGTGTTTGGTACGTTTTCAACTCGGCAAAAACATTTTTACATTCATTAAACTTTCTTCTAATTATATATTACATAAAAATTGAATAATTGTGTCATAAATTGAGTGTTTACTTAACATTAATTTGAAATAACAGTTTATTCCGTGCAATAACAGATACATTAAATTTTTGTAACATTCAATTCCTTGACATCTTTTTTTCGCGAGTGGAGTGAATCTTTCTCAAGTTAATTAATGCCGAAATTACAGACAATTGTACGTTTCTAACAATGAAATTTTTAATTTAAAATAAAATAAGTATATACCAAATGAATAAAACAGATGATTTCTTTATTTGTGTTAGTTTATGCGGAAAACGAGGCCTTTTATCGCGTCATGAACATAGCAAAATTGACATGACCGCCATCTTGGAAATTATTGACGCGTGCATGTTTGTGGTTACCCATTTTAAATAAAGATGCAAGGTATTAATTCTTTGTTTCAAAAAATTATTTTGGTATCCAAATAAAGATGAAAGATTGAATTTTAAGTTAATGGATGCACATTTTGAAAAAAATGTTAAATAAAAGCGTTTTTTTTTAACGTCAATTTTTACGGAACTATATTTTAGCGTAGGGATATCGGATTTACGTCATTCAAAAACAAGGTTGAAGTTAAACCAATCAAATTTCTTGATACAGATTTTTTTTGAATATTCATGAGCAATTACCATCTCGCATTTGTTTGCAAATAAAGTACATGTCTTACACTTGTCAACACTTACCCATCAGCGATGTTATCGGGAGATCGCGACCGCTGATAAAAAAAAATCTTCCAATTACCAGGGGCATGTGTTTTAGCAAATAATCCCCCATAAATATAATTTATATTGGATGAAAGAGAATTTTGTTTTCAATAGATGTTTATTTCATGGTATTATCTTTACAAACAAAGAAATTATGACCGGAAAACTTTGATGACTGTTGGAAATCCTGATAATTCCAGCTGATTAAGCCATTGATTTATCGACTGACTGGGGTTGCTTAGAGGTTAGCAGTTGTAATCTAATTCAATAACTTTTTGTAATAAATTTTTATCCGAATTTAGTTTTTGTTGTTGGGTTGCGAAAACTGTTTTAGTAATCGACCACGAGTTACTTCCCTTCGTGTAATCGGAATACTTCGCCCATGTACCACATAGTTACTGGTCCGAGATATTAAAAAAACACTATTTACCGTTTCGGAAGTTCTTCTTATAAACACGGCAAGAAATAAAAGATAATTACGCGGATTCAAATGGTCAATCAATAAGAAGTGGTTTTATAAATTTAGGGTTCCCGGAGGATCACCCAGCTTGAAAGAACTGGTGACCCTCGCCAAAATCTGGTGTCCTCGGGTTCCCGGGACACCGTTAGTGTCGAGGCCTGTCATGTTTGTGTTCAGGGTAATTGTGTGAGGTTACTTAGTTTCATAACTCTTGACCTGCAAGTTAACAGAATTATGCCCCTTTTGCATTCCATTTGGGGCCAGTGGATTTAAGGTCACTGTTACTATAAATAGAAAAAAAGTGTCTGCTCAATAAGTTAAGATTAGATGGAGATATTGTGCTGTAATTGTGTTTGTTTGTAGCTTACATGCCTACCTAGGATGGGATTGTAGCTTACATGCCTACCTAGGATGGGATTGTGTAGCTTACATGCCTACCTAGGATGGGATTGTGTAGCTTACATGCCTACCTAGGATGGGATTGTGTAGCTTACATGCCTACCTAGGATGGGATTGTATTTTGGGCCAGTTGGGTCAAGGTCATTTTGACCAAAAAAAATAGAAAAAAGATATCCACTCAATAACTTTATTTAGGATGAAGGTTTGTGCTTTAATGTAGTATATACATGAATGTAGCTTATATGCAGACCTTGAAGTCATTCAAAGTTAATTAAATTCAACTTCATTTGTAAAAAGTTGAAAATGTTATTTCTTGGCATGGTCTCATTTCTTGTTTTAATTTATAAATTTTCAGCTCTTAATTTACATATACATATCTAACAACTACAGATATTAGAGAAATATGTCTTTGTGGTCATTAAATTGGGTGACTGACAAGAAATGTACATAATACTACAAAAACCTACAAATAGTCAGAGCGCACTTACGTGTGACAGCTCTTGCTAATGTCTTATCTTATTTCTGTTTATATAGTAAGAAACCTTGTTTAGTATGTACACAATTGATAAAGAACATTTATTAAGCAATGACTGAATGTTTGTAAGTGCTTTGAAGCGCATGACCTAGTACAGATCACAGGGGGAAGTTGCGCAAAAATTGAAAAAAAAATAGTAATACACAAGGGACTCAACTAGCTGACCGATTTTTCGACCCGATCAACTACAACGCCCAGTAGCTCTGTCGATAATACACAATTCGGTCTCATTCGATACCGGGAACATTTCTTTAATTGACCATAAACATTGTATCACAATCGAGCCCCACAAAATGAAAATGCGAAGTCGAATTGCCACAAATACCTTAATAGGACACAGGTTGATACCGAACCGAACTGTGAAATCGCTCCTCCGTAAAGAACAAATTTCGGCATTCGCTACGCTACAACCTCAAACTACTATATGAATCAATAAGGTAGACAAAATTAAACAATTACCCGCGAACAATTTGTGCATTACACTCAACAAACGATAGAAAAACGCGAAGTTTGTCGAGGACTCCGACGAAGTGTACAACAACGGCCATACTTTTACGATGACTCAAAGTACCTGTTGCTGTTTGTTTGTTGTGTCTATTCTTGGACCAATCCTGTACCTGTTGCTGTTTGTTTGTAGGGTCTATTCTTGGACCAATCCTGTACCTGTTGCTGTTTGTTTGTAGTGTCTATTCGCGGACCAATCCCCAACGGGCCAATGCACCCGCGGCCCCTGATCGCCCTACTGGACGGGCGAGACTGCTCGGTGGAGATGCCCATACTGAAGGACGTCGCCACGGTCGCATTCTGCGATGCCCAGTCGACGTCAGAAATACATGAAAAGGTTTGACAATCATCCACTAGACTGTCGTGTGTATAGTTTCACAGTATTCACCGTTTCCTGCTCAGAAGCAAGGTGAAAGTGGCTATATGTGAACAGCATAAAACCAGAACAGCCTGGGAGTAACTCGCAGTTTGGTCAGGTTTTATGCTGTTGGCTGCTCATCAATATCTTAGAGTTGGAAATGAAGCCTTAAAATCTACTGGGAAAAGTCTTGTATTAAATTTCATTTTTTAAGCGATTACAAACGCATCAAAGTGTGTATCTGAGTGGTAAAAGGTTAAGCAAGGTTTTGGTGATTGCAACACATATAAGACGTATCAGGCTAGAGTTTGGTACCGCAATGAACATGTAAGCTATTAAATTTCCTATATTTTGTCAAAATTAAGTGATTGTGATTTACAGCCATACTTTTTAATGCTAATGCCAATGACTTTAATTCTGCCCTTTTGAGGTAAAAGTGTTTCTCCCATCTAATATCAGAAGCGATAATTAATCAGGTAAATTTCTTATATTTAAAGGGCATGGTATTTTGTTCATAAATGATATTCATTACAAGAAATCAAAAGGCCTTTTATTTCGCACATAACCAGTTTTTCCCCCAACAATATCAATAATGGTGTAGTTATATAGGCCATTGAGTGATCTCTTTTGTCCTTTTAAAAATTGTTTAACAAGGCAGCAACAGTTACTCTTGCAGAATATGCTTGTAAATATTTGGAGGTTGTCTCCCATGGTGTAAACTTACTTCCTAGGACATGTATGTGTACATTCATGTGCATTGTGAACACTTTTTCAGTGTTTTTATTATTATTTGAGCCTGTGCAATCCGCACAGGCTAATCAGGGATGACACTTTCCGCTTTTATTGTATTTTTTGTTTAAAGGAAAACTCTTCTTGACAAAAATAAAGTAAAGGCAGAAAGTGTTGTCCCTGTGCTAGTTTATATCAGCGAACAAGGGCTTCAAACCTGTGATGTTTAAATTATTTTTTTCAATTAAGAGGTTGTCATGATGTAGTGGATATGGTTTCGGCCCCTAGCTACCGGGAGGTCATGGGTTCGATCCCCACCGTGGGAGCGATATTAGATCTCCACAAAATATACCAAGTACTGGTTCTGCCCAGAAAACAGACTTGAGAGTGTTTCAATAAGCCACTGGCTTTCAATGCAATCGGGCTTAAATAAATAGGTTTAAACTAAATCTGTGATCTCATTGTAAGTTGTGGGGGCTCTCATGTGGCATTCTATCACACTGACCAAATACATTATGCATGTGCGTTACGTGTCATCCCAGATAAGCCTGTGCAGTGTGCACAGGCTAAACAGGGACAACACTTTACACCTAAACAGGATTTTCTCTAAGAAGAGACTTTCTTTAAACAAAAAATACCATTAAAGCGGAAAATTTTCGTCCCTTATAAGCCTGTGCCGTCCGCACAGGCTAATCTGGGATGCCACTTTGCGCAAGTGACTAAATCTGTGATTGTGATGTACTTGTAGGTGTTAAATGAGGCAGTTGGGGCTCTCATGTGGCATTCTATCACACTGACCAAAGAGGACCTCGAGAAGTTCAAGAGTTTACGTGTCATCGTGCGCATTGGTAGCGGCTTTGACAACGTGGACGTGAAAGCTGCTGGGGAGTTTGGTAGGTTTGAAAATCTGCGGCTGGTAGTGGTGGTTTTTGTAGTAGTATCAACTATTGCTAACTCGTCATACAACAAGCAAATGTCATTCTTGTGAAATAATTTGTCTTTCACTATGTGTCAAAAAAGTATAGGAGTATAACTGCCACAAAGTGTGATATCTGGTAAAGCCATTTACCTTTCTATAATTTCAATTATTAAATACGCCGTGGCTTAGTGGATATGGAAGGCCAATGGGTTCCATCCCCATGGACGGAGCGTTCTTTAGATCTCCCCCAAAGACACCAAGTACTGGTTTTACCCAGGAAACGGTGAGCCTTTCAATAAGCCTTAGGCTTTTGATGCAATCGAGCTAAAATAAATAAATGTTGAAATTTTATTTGCAGGTATTGCGGTGTGCAACGTGCCCGGGTACGGAGTAGAGGAAGTGGCAGACTCTACGATATGTTTGATTTTGAACTTGTATAGACGCACATACTGGCTAGCAAATATGATACGCGAGGGGAAAAAAGTGAGCGGCCCGGAATCGTTACGCGAGGCGGCTGCAGGTTCGGCGAGAATTCGCGGAGATACCCTAGGAATTGTGGGTTTGGGTCGCGTGGGACAGGCTGTGGCCTTGAGAGCGAAAGTGTTTGGGTTTAATGTAATTTTCTATGATCCGTATTTGCCGGATGGAGTGGAAAAATCATTGGGTGAGTTTTGAGTTTTGTTTGAAGAAAATGATTTTGAGTTTTATGCTATGAATAAATATTAAGTTTTGCGTTAAGAAAAGGATAATCAGAGGTTGTTTTTGTCCCCTACCGGTTTCCCTGGAGGGGACTTATGGTTTGCGCTCTGTCAGTCAGTCTGTCACACTTTTCTGGATTATGCGATAACTTAAAAAGTTCTTCATATTTTTTCATGAAACTTGAAACATGGATAGATAGCAATATGGAGATTATGCAAGTCATTTCATTTTGTTCCTATGTCAAGTATTCTAGTTGCTATGGCAACAAATAGACTAGAAATATTGCTGAAAATGGTGAATTATGCGATAACTTTAAAAGTTCTTCATATTTTTTCATGAAACATGGATAGATGGCAATAATGACATTATGCATGTCATTTCATTTTGTTCCTACATCAATAATTGTGGTTGCTATGGCAACAAATAGACTAGAAGTATTGCTGAAAATGGTTGAGTTTCACCGGTAGGGGATCCTATTGCTTGGCAATAGGCCTGTTTTTTCTATTTCAGAAAAGTTTTGTGTTTAAAAAATGATGTTTAGGACAGCAAAATGATGTGTTCAATTATTTGTGCGCCTTAAATAAGATGTAATAAAATAAAATATCAAAAGGCCATGTTTATTGGGTTGGTACTGGATATTTATTTTTGATTGGAGGAAACAAAAATGCAACTACCTGATTGAATATAAACAGTTTCCACTTGTTTAAATGTTAATCATAACAATTTGTTGCAGGTATTACACGGGTTTATACGCTACAAGATCTACTGTTTCAAAGCGACTGCGTAACCTTACACTGTAACTTGAACGAACATAATCACCATCTTATTAACGACTACACCATCAAACAAATGAGACCAGGTAAGCCATATGGTAGGTCTGCTTTTAGTATACAATCTAGAAAACATTTGACAATCAAATTTGCCTTGTTCTGGGAAAACTGGGCTTTAAGCATGTGCGTAAAGTGTCATTCCAGATTGTGCGCAGTCCGCACAGGCTTATCAGGGTTGACACTTTTTGCCTTGGCTGCATTTTCTTTAAGATGAGACTGTTTTTATGAAAAATTCGGTTAAAGGGGAATGTGTTGTCCCTGATAAGCCTGTGCGCACTGCACAGGCTTATCTGAGATGACACTTAACGCACTTGCATAAAGCCCGGTTTTCTCCGAAAGCAGCTCAAATAATTGTATATGAGTATTAAAAACAACCGAGGGACAATATTAACTTGATAGGTGGCCATAAACAGAAAGTGTTGACCTTCAAGAGATCATAAAGAAAAATGTAGTTCAATACCCAGGTGTATTGGGACAAAAATCATATGAGTTGAACACTATTGAAAAAGAGACAGATAACACATCTAATCTTACAGGTTTACTGAATTGACCAGAATGTGTACAGTACCAGTCTGCAATACTAACTTTTTGTCTAAATAGCCAATGTGGCCTTGAAACTTTCAACATTTCAGCAGTGCAAGTTCAGTTTATCAGAAGTGTTGCGTAGTTTGAAAACTGCAAGCCGGACTTCACACTTTTTCTAACATATAAGGGAGATAATTGCGGATAGAAAAATATATAACGGAGTAGCCCAAGCGGTGTTACTGTTAAAAAATTAACAATGAAATGAGTAAATTGATTATTGGTTGGTTTATTTTTTAAACTGTCTTTTCAGGAAAAAAAATCATTCCATCGCCAATCAGGCGATAAATAGACAATTTTTCATTGAGTTTTTTATTTTGGCGATCAGGCGATTGGTTTATTTTGCAGACTGCAGTTCTTAACTTGTGTGTTTATTTCAGGTGCATTCCTTGTGAACACAGCGCGGGGAGGCCTAGTGGACGAACACGCCTTAGCCGCTGCGTTGAAGGACGGCAGGGTTCGAGCGTCAGCACTTGACGTCCATGAAAATGAGCCCTTTGTGCTGGCATCCAGTACGTCCCCTGAGTCTTTCCTTTTACAGGGGTGTGATTTCTCCTGCTTGAAGCTGATTTTCTCCTTTTCAAGCTCAATATAATTTTACAAATAGTTATTTACTTTGCTGTCACAAACTTTTTAGGGCTATATCTTAGAAACTATATAAGATTTCAACATAAAACTTCATGGGTGTAAAGATATCAATGAGGAGAAGTACCATGCGCAAGAACCATAACCCTACACTTTCTTAAATAAGAGTTATTGCTCTTTGTTGTTCAAATAACCTTTTCTTTTTGTTCCGTACCCATCAATAATCAACATTTATTCAACAGGGGATATAAATTCCACGAATTTGCTTGTTAACATTTTTCACATGTCTTTTCTCGACAGGTCCGCTGAAAGACTGCCCGAATCTGATTTGCACACCGCATTCCTCCTTCTACAGCGAGCAGAGCCTTACGGAGCTTAGAGAAATGGCTGCCGGCGAGATCAGACGGGCCGTCGTCGGCAGAATACCTGACAGTCTGCGAAACTGTGTCAATAAGGAATACTTTCCTACGAAAGGTAAGCCTGGTACGTACATTTGACGACTTTATAGAATTTAGCTACGTATAATCTTAACTTAGGAGTTTATGATGTTTTTCTCAAGATCATGATGGTCAATACATCAGAATTAAAAACTAAATAAATGTGAGGCTTTTTTAGCTCCACACCTCACCGAATAATACTACTCACTCAAATGTGGCGTTCTGAGAAAACTGGGCAAAATGCTTGTGCGTAAAGTGTCATCCCAGATTAGCCTGTGCAGTCCGCACAGGCTAATCGGGGACGACACTTTCCGTCTAAACTGGATTTTCGCTAAGAAGAGACATCATTTGAACGAAAAATTCCATAAAAGCGGAAATTGTCGTCCCTGATTAGCCTGTGCGGACTGCACAGGCTAATCTGGGATGACAATTTACGCACAAGCATTTTGCCCAGTTTTCTCAGAACACGACACAAATGTCGGCTTCCGCATAATCAATGCTGTAATGCTCTGGTTACGGGAAATGTCCAGCATCTCCATATCACGGTTTCTACTACAGGTATTCAATTGAAACGTCACATGTCTGTTCGGGATCATTGTGTTGGGTCACTGACAAAGTTCCATAACTCTGACATGCAATGTAGCAGAATTATGCCCCTGTTCATACTTTGAAAATTGGTGATGCAACCTCTCCATATCACTCTTTCTGCACCAGGTATTCCATTCGAACTTCAAACACGTGTTCAGGGTCATTGTGTCACTGTGAGGTCACTGACCGAGTGTTCCGTAGCTCTGACCTGTGATTAAGCAGAATGATGCCCCTTTTGTACAGGTGATTCTGGTTAAGATTTAAATGCAACAACTCTGCAGTGTTTTTTTTTCCACCATTTTGGGAACAGGGCCGGGTCCCTTTGGATTGGGAAAAATCGCAGCGTTTTGACAAAAAATGGGAAATTAGTGTTGTTGTTTTGCTTACAAATGCTTTAAAATGAAGAATTAAGTCTTTTATGCCCCGGGTAGGGTGGCATATAGCAGTTGAACTGTCAGTCCGTCTGTCCGTCCGGCCGTCTGTGTGTCCGTCCGAAAACTTAAACGTTGGTCATAACTTTTGCAATATTGAAGATAGCAACTTGATATTCGGTATGCATGTGTATCTCATGAAGCTGCACATTTTGAGTGGTAAAAGTTCAAGGTCAAGGTCATCCTGCAAGGTCAAAGGTCAAAAAACTCAATCAAGGGAAGTAATTAGCTTTAAAAAGGGAGATAATTTCTAAACCTGCCAAAAGATATATTGAAAATTTATATATGAAACCATACAACTGAAGCATAATCAAAATGACATTTTATGGTCAAGCCAAGCACACAATGATACTTTTGGGCATACAAGTATCTTGAGTACTTAAAGTACTACACAGTCACGGTAGTGGCTTATAATTATTTGCTACTTAAACTAGAGATTTGTTAAAGAACAATTATTTTCAAGGGAAGTAATTCATATAATTATAAATCTCAGATTATATATTTCCTTACCAAGAATTTAAGTTCTTTTCACAGTTACTGTACAGATTTTGTATTTTGTTTATTTATAACTTAAATGATTGATTTGTCAAAGTTTTTTTTTGAATGATATAACTATCATTTCTTTCCTGTACTAATTTGTGAATGGTAGGTTTCATTACTTACCTGTGGACTTATGTCCATAGATACATGATGAACTGTGGCTATGATCTTTTTGATTAAACCACAGGACTTGGTAGTCAGCGATGTCTGCCT
>VMBQ01006134.1:52324-65376 GCA_007657795.1 Dreissena rostriformis | reverse complement strand
TTCGTCATTTGTGGTTTACAGTCCCTTTAATGTCACAATTAATTAACAGAGACTCAAGTATGAATGATTTTCTTAGAAGTTGTGTGTTCTTTCCTGCATGTGACTTATATTGTTTAACATGTCTCATGAAGAATTCAGTATTTTCCATATAACAACAAACTACGTAATTGCGTGACCTATGTATAATTTAGGTCCATCGGAAGAGAGGGATGTATGTTATACCTGCTCTCAGTCATTTCTACACTGCCCCGGTCACATGGGACACATTGAGCTGGCACTGCCTGTATACAATCCCCTGCTTTTCATGACACTCTACCAGGTAAAATTGAGATCAGCATAAACATTCTGTAACTGAAATGTTAAAATTATTATATTATGAAAGGTTTTAACTTCCAGTTATGCTGCAAATAAGTTTACTCGTAAAACAGATGCAAAAGCAAATTAAAAGAAATATGTTGTTAATGATCAAATTGGCAACTTGGAGAAACTGTCACCACTTTTGCCAAGTTGTCGTATTGTTAAAAAAGGCTATAAACAGCGAATATCCCTGCATTGACAATGTCAGTCATTGCCATTTGGGCTACAAAAAGCTTTCCCAGACTTCAAAGAAAACAATATATTGTCAAAAGGTAATTTTCAATATACCAAATTGTTTTAATATTTTCATATTACCGGTATACCATAATAGCTTATATTTTGTTCATTCCAGACATTGAGAGCAACATGCTTCAACTGTCATCGCCTGGTTGTGGATCCAATACCAAGCGCGCTGTTCCTGTCGCAGTCCCGTCTCCTCGACGCCAGTCTTCTTGCTGAGGCGGCCATGTTGGGTGAGCGCTACGAGGACGAGGATAAAAGCGAGGACCGCAAGAACCACAAGGAGGAGATCCTGGCGCTAACAAACGAAATACTGAAATGTGAGCAGTTGCCAGACAGACACAATAATCATTTTAAAGTCCACAACACCATATATTACCGGGTAGTCATATGTTTATACTAGTTAGCAAAGCAGAAGAATAGTGAAGAATAGTAATGAATAGTCAAGCAAACTTTCTTGGGACAGCTCTTGTTTGTTATTCTATACAATTTTTATGCCCCAGTAGGTAGGCATATAGTNAAAAAAAAAAAAAAAAAAAAAAAAAAAAAATCAAAGCGGCACAGTAGGGGGCATTGTGATTCTGACAAACACATCTCTTGTTTTTTTTTATATTTGCTGTATCAAAGTAAATCATATATTCATAATAATGGCTGTATGAGATGCTCCACATTTAAATGATATACATGTATTATAACTATCATAGCTCTTGGAAACGCGTAATAAAGTGTATTGGGATGCATAAATTTGACAAGTTAAGCTTATGGAAAACCAATTCGGAGTTCCGGGGACGCACCTTTTTTGCATGACTAGGTATGACACAATTAAACATTGCTTTGTATTGAGTTGCATTCAATCTAAATTTAAGTTCACTCGTCCATTGGTTTTTTATGTCCCCCAGTCTATACTGGGGGACATATTGTTTTTTCCCTGTCTGTTGGTTTGTTTGTTGGTTTGCGCAAATTTTAACATTGGCCATAACTTTTGCAATATTGAAAAAAAAGCAACTTGATATTTGGCACGCATGTGTATCTCATGGAGCTTCACATTTCGAGTGGTGAAAGGTTAAGGTCATCCTTCAAAGTCAAATGTCAAATATATGGGTCAAAATAGCTCAAAAGGGGACACAGTGTTTCACAAACACATCACTTGTTATACTTAAATGTGTGTTTGATGCGGGCAAATGTTGTAACCTGCTCTGTGCATATTAAATTGGAAAACCCATGTCCAATAATTCTTGTACTCTCTCCACATTAGAAAAATTGCAAACTGCTGTGTTTATGAAATTCTTAAACAGATTAATTGCCAATATTTGGCAGAATTTTTTATTTTAATTGCATTCATGGTTATATGGGATTACCAGGTATGTATATACTTGATGAGCAGTATGTTTCCAGTTATCGGTACAGTAGATTTTACATGCATTTTTTTTTGCAAATGACACAATGACAACACAACATGGCAATATATTTATAAGCATTTAACTATGAGGTCTGTATATAGTAAAGGTGTATGTTTTTTTTGTATCATGACCACAGATTAAAACTGGGTGTTCAAGTAAGGACAAGTGTAATATGGGTTTTCAATAATAAAACAAAGAATAATACATATAATTACACATTATTTGTTTATTTATTCTGTATTTAAATGGATTGTTTTGCTGAAAATGTGAAGACCCCTGACTATTCATAAACAGATGATATTTAAAATATCATTATAAAAGCAAGTAATTTATTTAAATGTGATTATTTTCTGTCCAAATTCATGTTTGTACAAATTGTCAGTATGTGCTTGGAGTCGATCTCTAGTCAATATCTGACATGTACTCAACCTTCCCTTCAAGCAATTGTTAAAAATTGGTTCTGCGTTACAGTTCATTCGCAGAATAAAAAAGATCCGGATCCGGATGAGACCGGTATAAAGAACATCCTGGCACTTCGTCAGCATGTTCAGAAGCAGCTGATCAAAGTACGCTTTAAAAGATCGGGAAAGTGCGTTCACTGTTCAGTAAAACTGAAATCCTTGCGCCAGGAGGACCACTCAAAGATCTATGTGGTGGGCCGTGCATCAGACTTGAATAAATCTGGGTAAGAAAATTTGAGATTATTTTTTTTTACAAATCTTCAAATTGGGAAATTGGTGTATTTTTTTTGTTGCTAGCAAAGACATTAAAATTCAGAATAAGTGTTGTCAAGTTGTCAATATTATATTATTTTTTTAAATCTACAATAGGGATTTTTTTATGGCCATTGGGAAATGTATAATTTTTCCAGATGGGAAAGCTCCGCTTTTATAAAAAAGGAACAAAATCGCAGAATTTGTGATATCAAACACCTTTGAATATGACACTTTAATTTGTTGCAACTGAGATGACATTTCTGTGATTGATAGCGATTAATTGTATGCTTTTCAGTAAAATTTAGAATTTTATTGGTGAAAGAAACAAAAATATTTGTTCATCACCAACATTGTTCTTCATGGGGCAGTTTTTTTCCATTGCCAAATAAAAATGTGTGTAGAGTATTCACAAGAAGTGTTGAAGAAACAATATTAAAGGGACTGTAAACCACGAATGACGAAAAAAGAAAAGTTCTAAAATACTGTTTTTTTTTTACAATTATTAGTTTATATTGATTAAAATATCACGAATGGTATATAAAATTACTTGATTTTTTTTTATTTTTTTTTTACTTTATTTTTGTATTTATTTATTTTTACTGGGTATGCATACCCAGTAAAAATAAATAAATACAAAAATACATAATTCATCGTCACGTGTTAAACCCAGGAATGCAAATTGTGCATGTGTAGTGAATTGTATATATTTTATATATAAAATGATCAATCTTCTTGCGTTATTTATAGTGTGTATATCGTTATGTCACCTATTTTCGCGATTTCACATCGCGAAATTTTATTACCGAATATACTGAAAATATGAACTTTTTTCAAGTAATGTAATATACCAGTCGTGATATTTTAATCAATATAAACTAATAATTGTAAAAAAATACGGTATTTTAGAACTTTTCTTTTTTCGTCATTCCTGGTTTACAGTCCCTTTAAAACAACAATAATCAACAAAACTGTAATTCAGCTCTACAGACGTACCACATTTGACACTTTTCCTACCACACTTACCATACATATTATGTGTTTGCTATAGAAAAAAATAAATCTTTTCTTAGTAAAAGTGATACAACATTCAGTGGCAGCCATGATAGAGATGCTGATGATGTAGAAGATGATGACGATGCTGGTGAAAACTCAGATAGTAATGATGGACCTGTCAGGAAGAAGCTTAAGACAGGAAAAGTTAAGGTACCATTGAGTGCATTTAAGTTGAAGCTATTTATATTAGCCTCACTCTGGGAAAACAGAAAACATGCTTAACCCTTTGCATGCTGGGAAATTTGTCGTCTGCTAAAATGTTGTCTGCTGAATTTCTAAAATTAGCATTTTCTTTGATTTTTTTTTCAAAGAATATTATCAGAATAGCAAACAGTTTGGATCCTGATGAGACACCACGTTCTGTGTAATTTAATACAGCAAGTTTAGCACCCTGTTAATTGCAAACATTTTTTTTTTTTTGCATAGGTGTCATTTGCCACTTGTTTGCACTTATAATATCTGTATTGTACAATATGTCAAATTGAGTTCTCTGTGTGATATACAATTCTCACGTGGTTGCTTGTGGAACAGTCAAAGCTGTGTGCCAAAGAAAATGGGGGGAAAAAAAACTATGGAAAAAAAACCATCAATTTCAGAGTGTAATCAAGCTGAGTGGGGGCAATGTGACGATGCTGACGGCTCTCAAGGTCAGAGCACACATGCGCTTAGTTTATGCAGCAGACAAAGACCTGCTAAGTGAGGCTTTTCCTGTGTTAAAGTCTACAGATGTCGAGTTCCCTACTGATATATTCTTCCTAGAGGCAGTGCCTGTGCCACCAACGAAATTCCGTCCGGTATGTAAAGTATTTATTAATTAAACCCGAAATTCGGATATGGTGTTCGCCTACTAATCGAGAGATCACGGGTTTGATCCCCACTGTGGGAACCTTCTCCATTGACACCAATTACTGGTTTTACCCAGGAAACAGACTCACGAGCGCTTCAATAAGACTAAGGCTTTCAATGCAATCAGGCTAAAATAAATAGGTTTAAAACTATATTTATTGAATAGACAAAATAGAGAAATTAAATTTGGCTGGTGTTTATAATAATTCTTGCAATTTTAGAAACAGCTTTTTTACATGTGTATTATCAGAACTTTCATTTAGACCTAAAGGTCAGTTAAATACCCTGCTATCTTAAATCAAAATATAAATTTTCCTGATCACTGTGAATTAAAGTCAATAATCTACCGAAACCAACAGAGTTCTTTATATTGTGTGTACATACCTGTAGATTGCTGTGATGCGAGATCAGAAGTATGAGCACCCCCAGACCAGTAACCTGATCGCAATCGTCAGGGAGAACACCCTTGTGAAGGACATCCTCTGGGAGACCGAGAAAGCGTCTGCTGATACGGAGGTTGGCCCTGGCAGCTTCTCTGTGAGTAGATGAGCCTTGTTCTGGGAAAACTGGGCTTAATGCATGTGATTCAGTTTTATTTAAATCAGATCAAGTTAGATTTTTTATGCCCCCGGCAGGGTGGCATATAGTGATCCCACTGTCCGTCTGTCTCTGTCGGTCTGAAATTCTGTCACACTTTGCGTTTAGGTTTTGCGTTTAGGTTTCGAAAAATGTGGAAAAAGAGGGCATATGGCATCCTACGGTGACAAGCCTTGTTCTAGGCAATTTGAATACTTGTGCAGTCCCATGCAAAAGCCTTCTATGAAAATGTATGAAGCTGCTAATTCATCACTGACCACAAAACTGAGATTATGTTTGATTTTTTTTTTTTTTTTTACATTAACAGTTTACCTACATTTGTACAGTGCTGGAGTTCTGGATATTGCAGCAACAGTTGAAACTGACATAGATGTTTGATGTACTTATACATTCAAAAGCCTATATCAACAGTTAATCTACATTATTACAGTTCTGGACTCATCAATCAGTGTGTTTTTTTCATTCATATTCGGGGCCGGTATTGGACCCAATTCCAAATGGAAAAACAGTATATGTTTTTCCCAAATGGGACCTAAACATTCCTAATTAAAGGTTTCAACATTTTGTTCATCTCCCATCCAGCTCTATAAGTTGAACCTTAGTTAATATAATATTGTTAACACTTTTATTCTCCATTTTGAAGTATTTGTAAGCAAAACAACAACAACACTAATTTCCCAATTTTAGTCAAAACACTTTTTTTTCACATTTTTCCAATCCAAAGGGACTCGGCCCAAAATGGTGAAAAATAACACTGTCAATATTTCAGCGCGAGGTGAACGCGGTGCCGGGCAAGAGCCTGTTTGAGAAGCTCAGCTACGCGCAGTCACATCTGCAGATGATGGTGAACCAGTTCATGGATAGTGAGGCAGACAAGTCCACCCTCGACGCTAAAGCCAGCGGCATCAAACAGGTGCTCGCTTACCTCAGAGATGTTGTTAATAAGTAAATACAAAATGGGCTAAAAGCATTGTATTTGTTTGCATATTTATTAATTTGGTTTTCTGAGGAATGTTTATCATATTGTTGATGCACCCTATCTTTCAAAGATTCTGCAGTTTTTTTATTCACAGAAATATGTATGTCTGCGAAGACCACTTTTTCACATTGGCATTAAACAGGCTCTTTTTTTACCTCAGAGATAAGATTGTTGTGGATATGAAATATGAAATACAACATTTGTTTGCATATTAATAAATAGGATTTTATGCCAAATGTTTATCATGTTGTTGATACTCCCTGTTTTGTTTTGATTTTGACCATAAAACAGGTGCTTGCTTACCTCTGAGATAAAATTGTTGTGAATATGAAATACCAAATAAGTTCAAAACATGATAATATTTTGCATATTAATTACATTTGTTTTATGCCAAATGTTTGTCATATTGTTGTTGAAACCCCTTATCTTTCAAAGATGCTGCAGTGTATGTCTTTGCAAAAATATGTATGTCTGCAAATACCACTTTCTTTTATGGTCTCTAAGTGAACCGGACTGATCTTGACACAGGTAGGCTAGTTAAACCAGACTCTTTCAATGAAAAAAGCATACCAAAGTTAATAGACCCCTACAAACTAGGAACAAAAAGCAATTGATATGAGCTACGTTCTGGATAAACTTGGCATAATGAATGTGTTTAACCCTTTGCATGCTGGGAAATTTGTCGTCTGCTAAAATGTCGTCTGCTGAATTTCTAAAATAAGCATTTTCTTTGATTTTTTTTCTAAGACCACTATCAGAATAGCAAACATTTTGGATCCTGATGAGACGCCACGTTCTGTGGCGTCTCATCTGGATCCAAACTGTTTGCAAAGGCCTTCAAAATCCGGTTCCAGCGCTCAAAGGGTTAAAGTGTGGTCCCAGATTAGACAGTCCACACAGGCTCATTAGGGACGAAACTTTCTGCCTAAACAGCGTTTTCGTTTAGCAGAGACTTCATTCAAATGAAAAAACTGGACTGCACAGGCTCATTTGGGATGACACTTTACGCACATGCATTTAACCCATTTTTCCAAGAACAAGGCTTATTTGCATCTGTTTCCTTCACAGCTGTTGGAGAAAAAAGAAGGTCTATTTCGCAAGAACATGATGGGCAAGAGGGTGAACTTTGCTGCTCGCTCCGTCATCTCCCCCGACCCAAATATCAACACGAACGAGATTGGCATACCCATGGTATTCGCCAAGGCCCTCACCTACCCCCAGCCTGTCACGCCCTGGAATGTACACGAGCTGAGACTGGCAGTCATCAATGGCCCGGACAAATACCCGGGGTATGTGGCTTTCAAATGAGTGTTGAGCAGGAAACCATTTTGACTGGTGAACATAGCTGTATAAGATAATATAGTAAATAAATAAGTAATAAATTCACTTCACAAAATATATGTAACCATTTTTTTTTTCAAAATATTTAATACAGTTTTCACTTAGCTGGCAGTAGGCTGGACAGTTTTTTCTAATATTGCTATATTTAATAAGCAATCAGTTGTATTTTCACAGAAACAATTTGCAGGATTTTAAAGTAATTCCTTTGATTGTGTTTTTTTGGCTAACCACTATCAATTCCCAAGTTTAAACCTGGCTACCATACAATATTAGTCTTTTACAACTCACAGTTGGTATAAGTGACCACAGGATCAATTAGTCTTTCTGTATTTTATTTTGTAAACATTGCATGGGAAAAAAGCCAGTCTTATAAACTAAGAAAGATACCCACTGTAATTTTGTTCTGCAAAAAGAGGTTTTACATGTACATAGTTGACATTAAGTTCAATAAGATGCGGATGACTGGTATTGTATTTTCTGCTGTCAAAAACAGCTTTAATAGTGTAGTCGTTCACTATCATAAGATACAAAGATCCTTCATTGATATTTTTACTTAATGCCACTCACGTCCAAAACAAACAAAGGCCCTACATTGGTGTTCGTTGCTTAGTGCGACTCACGTCCAAAACAAACAAAGGTCCTACATTGATTTTTGTTGCTAAGTGTGACTCGCGTCCAAAACCAACAAAGGAATTACATTGATGTTTGTTGCTTAGTGCGAATCACGTCCAAAACAAACAAAGGTCCTACATTGATGTTTGTTGCTTAATGCCACTCACGTCCAAAACAAATAAAGGTCCTACATTGATATTTTTGCTAAGTGCCACTCACAGCCAAAACAAACAAAGGTCCTTCATTGATGTTTGTTGCTTAGTGCCACTCATGTCCAAAACAAACAAAGGTCCTTCATTGATGTTTGTTGCTTAGTGCCACTCATGTCCAAAACAAACAAAGGTCCTTCATTGATGTTTGTTGCTTAGTGCCACTCATGTCCAAAACAAACAAAGGTCCTTCATTGATGTTTGTTGCTTAGTGCCACTCATGTCCAAAACAAACAAAGGTCCTTCATTGATGTTTGTTGCTTAGTGCCACTCATGTCCAAAACAAACAAAGGTCCTTCATTGATGTTTGTTGCTTAGTGCCACTCATGTCCAAAACAAACAAAGGTCCTTCATTGATGTTTGTTGCTTAGTGCCACTCATGTCCAAAACAAACAAAGGTCCTTCATTGATGTTTGTTGCTTAGTGCCACTCATGTCCAAAACAAACAAAGGTCCTTCATTGATGTTTGTTGCTTAGTGCCACTCATGTCCAAAACAAACAAAGGTCCTTCATTGATGTTTGTTGCTTAGTGCCACTCATGTCCAAAACAAACAAAGGTCCTTCATTGATGTTTGTTGCTTAGTGCCACTCATGTCCAAAACAAACAAAGGTCCTTCATTGATGTTTGTTGCTTAGTGCCACTCATGTCCAAAACAAACAAAGGTCCTTCATTGATGTTTGTTGCTTAGTGCCACTCATGTCCAAAACAAACAAAGGTCCTTCATTGATGTTTGTTGCTTAGTGCCACTCATGTCCAAAACAAACAAAGGTCCTTCATTGATGTTTGTTGCTTAGTGCCACTCATGTCCAAAACAAACAAAGGTCCTTCATTGATGTTTGTTGCTTAGTGCCACTCATGTCCAAAACAAACAAAGGTCCTTCATTGATGTTTGTTGCTTAGTGCCACTCATGTCCAAAACAAACAAAGGTCCTTCATTGATGTTTGTTGCTTAGTGCCACTCATGTCCAAAACAAACAAAGGTCCTTCATTGATGTTTGTTGCTTAGTGCCACTCATGTCCAAAACAAACAAAGGTCCTTCATTGATGTTTGTTGCTTAGTGCCACTCATGTCCAAAACAAACAAAGGTCCTTCATTGATGTTTGTTGCTTAGTGCCACTCATGTCCAAAACAAACAAAGGTCCTTCATTGATGTTTGTTGCTTAGTGCCACTCATGTCCAAAACAAACAAAGGTCCTTCATTGATGTTTGTTGCTTAGTGCCACTCATGTCCAAAACAAACAAAGGTCCTTCATTGATGTTTGTTGCTTAGTGCCACTCATGTCCAAAACAAACAAAGGTCCTTCATTGATGTTTGTTGCTTAGTGCCACTCATGTCCAAAACAAACAAAGGTCCTTCATTGATGTTTGTTGCTTAGTGCTACTCATGTCCAAAACAAACAAAGGTCCTTCATTGATGTTTGTTGCTTAGTGCCACACACGTTGTCGAGGAGAACGGTCGAGTAACACGTCTGCTGCCACACAAGGCCATCCAGCGGGAGGCCCTGGCTAACTCGCTTCTCACACCCAGTGAACAGGATATCTCCAAGCCAATCACTGGCACCAAGAAGGTGGGTCGAGTATGCATGAACTGTGAAAGTCTCACAATCTTTTTTGCTACAATGTCTGGTTATCTCTTCTGACTGTTATGAGTGTTGTTTTTTTTGAGAAAGTCTCAAATTCATTTCTTGACATTTTTCTCTACTATTTATGGTGGAAACTCCATTATACTGGATCTGCAAAAAGTCAACAAGTCTTCAGGAATGCCATTTCCTGAAAAAAACCAATCGGTAAATCTACTTCTTTGGGATGACGGTGCTTTTTGTTTTGCTGCCTATTACTGGCAGAACTAATATTGCAAGTCTAGACTTAATATATGAATTAAAAATAATACGAGTTTGGCCAATGACGCCAATAGTTACTTTTAAGATAAATTGAGATGAACATTGTTAGGATACATCTATTTCTTATTTTATTTGGAAAGTCTTTTATATTTACTAACGTTTCCTATTTGTATGCCTGCACAGAATGGGGGGCATTAAGAATTGCACTTTTAGTACGTACATAGGTTGCCAAACATGTGTTTTGAACCTGTTATACTACTGACTGTATCTCTCTGAAACTTTAAAAATTAATGATTTTAAAGAAACAATTTTGGGCTTGGAATATTTTTGGCAGAATTGGTCTGTTTCTCAGACATAGAAACTAAAAGTCACCTGATGCTTGTGTATTCAGATTCTCATTAAAGCCTCTATAACGCTCAAAATTAACAGAAATTTTGTGCAATGTTTCATAAAATAAAGTTTCCCCATAAATAATCAGTGTTCCTTATAGCAATAGCCACAATTTCAATGGAAGATGTGGTCTGGTAGCATAGATTTAACAAGATACAAAATGCTTTTTTATTTTTGGGTGTCCCTGTATTCCATTTTAATTTCCCGCAGCGATGTCTATTCATACGACACACGCACACTAAATAGGTACATGAGCATGTGTTGAATATATTGTACCACAAAAAATAAAAAAGAGCATTTATTATCTTGTTCAATCTATGTTACCAGATGACAGCTAGTGTTGAAATTTTGGATATTGCTATATGAAATACTGATAATTTATGAGGTTACTTTATTTTATGAAACATTTTAGGAAATATTCGTTGATTTTGAGCATTATAGACGCTTAAATTAATGGGATTTTGCTCAAACTTTACAGGTCAATGACCTTAATATGTAGATGATCGTAAATTAAGGAATTTTTGCTGCCATCATGTGTTTTAGCAAAATTATTGCCCTTTGTCAGGTTTTTCAACTATTTAATGTATATTTTCAAAATTGTGTGTGTTTAACGCCTATTACTGCTTTGCGGATTGTGCTCAAACTTTCTCGGCTGGATGTGTAGATGATTCTTTTGGAAGGAATTTTGACTNACATGGTAAGACTCAGTATTCAGGCATACAAGGTAAGACCCAGTATTCAGGCATACAAGGTAAGACCCAGTATTCAGGCACACATGGTAAGACCCAGTATTCAGACACACAAGGTAAGACCCAGTATTCAGGCACACAAGGTAAGACCCAGTATTCAGGCACACAAGGTTAGACCCAGTATTTAGGCACACACCTTCAAGGTAAGGCCCAGTAGTAAGGCACACAGGGTAGCCTTTCATGAAACAGTGTTCAACTTTGTTGTGGTATTCTTGTTATCCATGCATCTTTCAAAGGTGGCTGGGTATGTTGACTTGTTTGTTGGTAATGTTTTATTGAGAACATAGGCAATCTCCCATATCCAATGGCTATCCCCCAAGGAGACTGGTTAGCTGGGTTAACAGAATCATTTAAGATACAGGAGACATCTCAGTCTGGAGACAATCTTTGGTCTTTTAAGGGACTTGTTCACAGATATTGGCATGTTTTGAAATTTGCCACTATTAGCTTTAAATCGATAAATGTTAACATAGGAACTAAAGAGCTCCAGTATAAAACAATAATAAAATTAAGAAAAAAATATCCCCNGCTGAATTTTTTAAATTAGCATTTTCTTCCATTTTTTTTCAAAGAATTCTATCAGAATAGCAAACAGTTTGGATCTTGATAAGACGCCACGTTGTGGCGTCTCATCTGGATCCAAACTGTTTGCAAAGGCCTTCAAAATCCGGTTCCAGCGCTCAAAGGGTTAAAGGGACTTGTTCACAGATATTGGCATGTTTCGAAATTTGCCACTATTAGCTTTAAATCGATAAATGTTAACATTGGAACTAAAGAGCTCCAGTATAAAACAATAATAAAATTAAAAAAAAAAATATCCCCACCTTGGCTCGAACCACTGACCCTTGTAGTAAAATTCTATAGCTTAAACAACTCTGCCATCTGTGCTGCTGTAATTGGTGATGCATTTTATACTTTATATAAGCAATCCATGTATTGTTATAATATATAAGGATAACAACAGAACTCTCTAAACTATTTAATTGTTTCGCGTTTGTAGCGCTTTATAATTTTAAGTTTTTATGCTCCCCCGAAATTTTTGGGGGGAGCATATAGTCGCCGCTTCGTCTGTCCGTGTGTGTGTGTGTGTGTGTGTGTGTGTCCATCCAGATTTTTGTCTGGGCTTTTTCTCAGCAACTAATGACCAGAATTCAATGAAACTTTATGGGAAGCTTCACTACCAAGAGGAGATGTGCATATTATCAGCGGGTTCTGGTCGGATGATTTTTCACAGAGTTATGGCCCTTTGACATTTTTCATTAACTGTACATATAGTGCAATTATTTTTGTCCGGGCTATTTCTCAGCAACTAATGACCCGAATTCAATGAAACTTTATGGGAAGCTTCACTACCAAGAGGAGATGTGCATATTATCAGCGGGTTCTGGTCGGATGATTTTTCACAGAGTTATGGCCCTTTGAAATTTTCCATTGTACATATAGTGCAATTCTTGTCCGAGCTATTTTTCAGCAACTTATTATGGGAATTCAATGAAACTTTATGGGAAGCTTCACTACCAACAGGAGATGTGCATATTATCAGCGGGTTCTGGTCGGATGATTTTTCACAGAGTTATGGCCCTTTGAAATTTTCCATTGTACATATAGTGCAATTCTTGTCCGAGCTATTTCTCAGCAACTTATTATGGGAATTCAATGAAACTTTATGGGAAGCTTCACTACCAACAGGAGATGTACATATTGTCAGCCGGTTATGGTC
>VMBQ01006134.1:39528-50047 GCA_007657795.1 Dreissena rostriformis | reverse complement strand
TATCTTGGAAGTGCTTTGGCGGATTTCATTGAAACTTGGTATGAGTATATATATGGATAAGACGATGATGCACGCCAAATGGCATTGTACAACATCTGTTAATAACGGAGTTATAGCCCTTTGTATCTTGAAAAAATGCTTTTTACTATAGGCACTTTTGTGTCCGGAGCCATATCTTGGAAGTGCTTTGGCGGATTTCATTGAAACTTGGTATGAGTATATATATGGATAAGACGATGATGCACGCCAAATGGCATTGTACACCATCTGTTAAAAACAGAGTTATGGCCCTTTATATCTTGAAAAAATGCTTTTTACTATAGGCACTTTTGTGTCCGGAGCCATATCTTGGAAGTGCTTTGGCGGATTTCATTGAAAAATGGTATGAGTATATATACGGATATAAGAGGATGATGCACGCCAAATGGCATTGTACACCATCTGTTAATAATGGAGTTATGGCCCTTTGTATCTTGAAAAAATGCTTTTTACTATAGGCACTTTTGTGTCCGGAACCATATCTTGGAAGTGCTTTGGCGGATTTCATTGAAACTTGGTATTAGTATATATATGGATAAGAGGATGATGCACCCCAAATGGCATTGTACACCATCTGTTAATAACCAAGTTATGGCCCTGTGTATCGTAGTATGTTCATCCGTCCGATTTGCACCCATCCTTAAACAAAATATATGTTGCGGGGGATATCAATTCTATGAATTTGCTTGTTGGTTTTATACTTATTGTGCAAGTTAAGTCTAGATTAAAGGAAAAGATATGTCTGTATAGCATGTTTGTTGACCCCCAAAGTTTATGGATTTTGAATGAAAAAGGATGATTTACAGTCGGGGGATGAACCAATAGCCCTCTAAGTACTTTATATAACCAGGGGAGATAATAACACTTGCGTATTCTAGGCTCGAGTCCTCACAGGGGAGAAGACTCTGCGACTGCACTACTCCAACTGTAAGGCGTACAACGCTGACTTTGACGGTGACGAGATGAACGCACATTTCCCTCAGAACGAGATCGCCAGGGCTGAGGCTTATAACCTTGGTACGTTTTGTTTGAAAGGACAAATATTAGCATTTAATCGACTAGTGAGCTATTTTCTTGTGGCAATAAGCAATGAGAAAATGATGCTTGGATTTCTGCATGTATTTCATTAAATGTATTATTAGTTGTAGATTAACCATTGATTTACATGTGCACTTCAAATGTCATATAACTTGAAATTGTGATTTGTGGATGTATCCTTATTAAGTGTTAATCAAGTAAAATTTTCATATTCAATGTTTTTTGTGGAAATCAACATTTCAAACCTATTTTATGGCAAAAAGAGAAACATGTGATAATCCTTTCTCAGATTAAGCCCTTTGAAGATAAAACTACTTGAAATAAAATTGTCACAATTGAAGACTTTTGGTTATTAGAAATTTTCTGATGTTTTCACTAAGGGGATTTTGGATATGTGCCTTGGGTCAGTATTCACAAAGTTTTTAAAAGCATATCTAAATTTAAGTTGAAGTTCAGTAAAATTTCTTGATTGATTCTTTTATGTTAAATCCAGTGGTTTTTGCTTACATTTAATAAATTATAAAATCTTAATCATGTAGCCATGTGAATATTTTTATGCCATTTATGTATAAAGACCTAAAATTTAGAGCTTTTGGGCTATGGGTTCGTACATGTATATGAGCCAAGTTTTGGAAACACTGGGCTTTATGCATTTGCGTTTAGTGTCGAGCCAGATAAGCCTGTACAGTGTGCACAATCATTTACAACACTTTCTGCTTTAATGTACTTTTTTGTTGAAAGAAAGTCTCCTTAACAAAAATCCAGTCTAGGCAGAAAGTGTCATCCCAGATTAGCCTGTGCAGACTGCACAGACTAATCTGGGGCGACACTTTACGCACATGCATTAAGCCCAGTTTTCCCAGAGCGAGGCTCATATGTTGCTTGTTCCCTTGCAGTGTGCACAGACTTCCAGTACCTGGTTCCCAAGGACGGCACCCCCCTTGCAGGTCTCATTCAGGATCACATGGTGTCAGGCGTAGCTCTCACCATCAGGGGGCGCTTCTTTGACAGGTGAGGCACGGTGTACCGCTAAAGAAATTAAGCCGTGTTCTGGGAAAACTGGGCTGAATGCATTTGCATAAATCAGATAAGCCTGTGCAGTCCACGCTGGCTAATCAGAGAAGACAATTTCCGGCTTAACTGGAATTTTTCATTGTAAGGAGGTCCATTCTAAACGAAAATCCAGTGTAAGCGGGAAGTGTCACCCCTGATGACACTTTAACCCTTTCAGTGCGGGAACCGAATTTTGAAGGCCTTTGCAAACAGTTTGGATCCAGATGAGACGCCACAGAACGTGGCGTCTCATCAGGATCCAAACTGTTTGCTATTCTGATAGTATTCTTTGAAAAAAAGTGAAGAAAATGCTCATTTTAGAAATTCAGCAGACGACATTTGAGCAGATGACAAATTTCCCAGCATGCAAAGGGTTAAGCACATGCATTGAGCCCAGTTTTCCCATGACAAGGCTGAATTTCATGAGTTCAACAATCAGCTAAAGATATAAGGTTACTTCTATTGACACATGTACTGTTTTTTTTTCCCCCAGGAAACTGCCTCAAGATTTATATAGATGTATAAAATGCTGCTGTGTCGTTCTGTATATCTGAATAAATTGTGTTCTTATTAAACGCATGAGCCACGCCCTGCGAAAATCAGGCTTAAAGAGTTGTTCCAGATTGATTCCAGGCTTATCAAAAACAAAACTTTGCGCTTTTATTTTACTACTTGTTTAAAGGAAGTCTCTTTTTAGCCGAAATCCAGTTAAGGCCGAAAATGTCGTCCCTGATCTGGGGCGACACTTAACGCACATGCATTAAGCCCCCTTTTCCCAGAACAAGGCTCATATGATAAACGAACACATTTCTGGTGTATATCAGACAGGACTACTGCAGACTCGTGTACGGGGCTCTAGTAGACAAACCCGGGCGGCTGAAGCTGCTCCCACCTGCCATCATCCGTCCGCGCAGGCTGTGGTCTGGCAAGCAGGTGCTCTCCACTGTCATCCTCAACATCATCCCTCCAGACAGACCTGCCCTGTCACTGAACGGGAGATCTAAAATACCTGCAAAGGTACTTTACGGAATTCTAGGGAGCTTTTCAATAAGCCTGCACTTTTCAGTAACAGTAGTATTTTGTATAGAAACAACACTATTCTTAAAAGGAAACAGTTATTTAAATGGATAAATGCAACATATGTACGCTATGTTTTATAGATATGGATTAAAACCCCGGTCATCATGCCAGAGATCTTCCAGTACGGTATGTGTGAGAGTGACGTGGTGATACGGCACGGGGAGCTGCTCTGCGGGGTCCTAGATAAGGGCCACTATGGGCCGACGCCTTTCGGACTGGTCCACTGCTGTTATGAGGTAAGTGCTATAGGATCCTTGGTAAGGGCCACTATGGGCCGACGCCTTTCAGACTGGTCCACTGCTGGTATGAGGTAAGTGGACATTGCTAAGATTGCGATTGTTTGGGAAACTGTGTATGTTTTCCAGGTGCGAGTGTTTTAGAAAAATTTGAATCACATTTTAAAAAGTGTGAAAAACTCTATAATGATCATTTTTTGGTGTGAATATGCATAATTTTTAATATTTGTCTTTGGATGTGAACTTTAGTTTTGCCCTTTATATGCCCCTAATATATGGGGAAAAAAGCGCTGAGGCTTAATTGGTATTAAACTTACATAATTAATTATATTTTAACTTGATGATTGGTATGTTTGCAGTGTATTGTCAGGCAGATAATTTTTGTATTTGTTGGTACATTTTTATCTAAACTGTAAATGATGTTGGTTGAGGATTGCCCTGAACATTTATGACTATCAATCCGATAGCGTTCCCTGAATTGCTCTTCTAAAGTAATATGAATAATAGTTTTGAACTGTTTTCACACTTCCTAAAGTTGCATGATAACAAACAAGGTCTCTAAAATATTTACAATTTCCTCTACATACATTCGAGCCTCAGTGCGTAAAAAGTCTTCCCAGATAAGTCTTTGCATTCAGCACAGGCTTATAAAGGACGACACTTTCCGCCTCAACTGGATTTTCATCAAGAAGATTCGTCCTTTAAATGAAAAAAACAATTACAGCGGAAAGTGTCGTCCATGCGGACTGCACAGGCTAATCTGGGACGACACTTTACGCTCATCAATTAAACCTCCTTTTCTCATAGCAAGTAACATTAACACACATGTAATAAAGNATTCTCTTCAAATTGATACTGAACTTCTCGTATGACAATTCAGTCAATCTCAACTATGCATGGCCTCATTACCAACCCTGGGGTGCCCTTCCCACATAGGTCACACCCACCCAAAATTGCCTTTTACTATAACTTCTTCATTTCTTCACCAATTCACTTCTAATTGATACTGAACTTCTCTTATGACAATACGGTCAATCTCAACTATGCATGGCCCCATGACCAACCCTGGGGCACACCTAGGTCAAACATTCGGCGTGGGGATACCTGTCGGCCTCTGCCGCGCCATTTCTAAGTAATTGTATTTTAAACTTGATGATTGGTATGTTTGCAGTGTATTGTCAGGCAGATCATTTTTGTATTTGTTGGTACATTTTTATCTAAACTGTTAATGATGTTGGTTGAGGATTGCCCTGAACATTTATGACTATCAATCCGATAGCGTTCCCTGAGCTGCTCTTCTAAAGTAATATGAATAATAGTTTTGAACTGTTTTCACACTTCCTAAAGTTACATGATAACAAACAAGGTCTCTAAAATATTTACAGTTTCCTCTACATACATTTGAGCCTCAGTGTGTAAAAAGTCTTCCCAGATAAGTCTGTGCATTCAAGCACAGGCTTATAAAGGACGACACTTTCCACCTCAACTGGATTTTCATCAAGAAGATTCGTCCTTTAAATGAAAAAAAACAATTACAGGGGAAAGTGTCATCCATGCGGACTGCACAGGCTAATCTGGGACGACACTTTACGCACATCAATTAAACCTCCTTTTCTGATAGCAAGTAACATTAACACACATGTAATAAAGTGTGTTTGATATTTTTCATGCCCCCAAAGGTGGGCATATAGTGATCGCACTGTCCGTCTGTGTGTCTGAAATTCCGTCACACTTTGCTTTTAGGTTTCGAAAAATGTGAAAAAACACTCTGCGTTTAGGTTTTCAAAAATGTGGAAAAAGGGGGCATATGTCATCCTATGGTGACAGCTCTTGTTTTAATCTTNCCCCTCACCCACAAAATAAAAAAAAAATCGTAGAGATAACTATTGTACTGTATTGCAGCTGTACGGTGGGCCGGTAGCAGGGCAGGTGTTGACATGTTTCGGGCGTCTCTTCATGAATTTCCTGCAGCTACAGGGCTTTACTCTTGGGGTCAAGGACATCCTTGTCACCAAACAGGTAACATGTGCTTTTTTTGTAATTCCGCAAAATAAAATGTTAATTTATCCTAAATGTTAAATTAATGATTTCCAATGTATTTTGTAAAAGTTAATTTTGTTGAGCATGTTTATTTTTCTAATTTTATGTATTACTATGTAATAAATCATCCACTCCTTATCCAGAAATTGTAACATTGCAAGTTACTAAAAATTGATATGAAATCAACATTATTATGTTCCCACAAAGTAGGAGGTTCAAAGCATTGCACTAGTCTTTCAGTTTGTACATGCACATGTCTGTTCATAGGTACGTCCGGTAGTTTGTGTATTTTACTAATCAATAAAAGCTTGGTGGATCTAACTTTAAGATTCAACAGCTGATTGACCATAATGTGTAGGTGTCTTTTAGTTTGAAGTTGATAATAAAGAGAGGAATTTTGGCTGCCTGCAGTTTTTGCAGAATTATTGCCCTTTGTCTATTTCCACTGTGGCATTTATTTTCCCAGAAATTCTGTTTTATGAACTCATCATGAACTGTTGGTGGATTATGCTTTACTTTTTTCAGCTAAAGAATCTTTATGTATTGGTTTTCGTAAAGGAATGAATTTTAGCTGCAACAAAATTTGGCAGAGTTATGGCCCTTTGTCTTTTTTTTTCTACTGTAGAATATACAAGACCACTCTTCATTTACTAATAGGTGAATTTATTGTGGATGCTCCTCATTAACTGGTTGGTGAATTTGCTCAAATATTACAGCAGAATATTAACAATGTTAAGTTGCTTGAAGGAAGCATATCCTTGCTGTTAAATTGTTAAGTCATGATTGTTGTATTGTTTTATGTGCAACCGTGTGTTGTAGGGCATCTGCGTCTGTGACACATCTATTTCAATGATCATCATGCCCAGTTTAAATAACTAGGTATCTAATCCATGTATTAAAAAAACACCATAAGTGTTAATGTACAATTATTTTAGTAAACATTTGAAGTTTGAATCACTGAATTGGTAACAGGAAAAATACTTAAATCAGTAACATTATTTGATCCTCTAAAAGGCGGACAACAAAAGGTCCAAGATTGTGAAGCACTCGTCGTTGGTTGGGGACCCAGTAGCACGTAAAACCCTCGGTATTGATGATGAGGCTGACCTTGGGAAGGTGTACGACGGACTGATGAAGTCCCATCATGCCCCAGACCAGCAACGCATGCGGGAACTCGACATGAACATGCGTGGACAGACCAACGATATACAGAACGACATAACCAAGTAAGAGAACGTAACAAGTGTTTTCATATATCTCATTCTTTATAACTTTGTAAAACTTATGTTGAACATTTAATTTTTGTTTGTTTGTTTTGGTTTGATTGATCACCATTTTCAACAGTATTTCAGTCATATCATGGCTATCAGTTTACCCACTCCCACTATTCCTAAGTAAGCTGCTTGATCAGCTATCAGTTTACCCACTCCCACTACATGTATTCCTAAGTAAGCTGGTTGATCAGTTTAAGTGCACATACTTATGCCAGTAACTGACTACTGCCACACTTGTATCAGTGGTAGGGGAAGAATGGCTTTAGAAAGGATTTCATCACCAATCCCAATTTAAGTTTTGTGACGGGGAATCAAACACATGATACCCATATTTTTGGTCCAGTACTCTACCAATAGAGCTGGTGTAGTTAATAATGTGAGTTAAGTATTTTAAAAACCCAGATGTCATTAATATGACTTATAAAGTGAACATTAAATGGCACATTTTTGTAAAACATTATACCCCCGACTTATGAGCGGGTAGACTTATGACCAAGTTTTTTTCAAAGTTCTGTATTTTTTCACCATTTTGTTTGTGTATGTTTCAGTGCCTGTATGGGGCGGGGCTTGTTGAAGCAGTTCCCAGATAACAACCTACAGCTCATGGTGCAGTCTGGCGCTAAAGGCTCCATGGTAGGCAGGAGTGGGCGCAAGATCATCCTAACTTTCAATATACAATTTCAGTCATTAAAAGAAGCAGGCTAGGCAACTAAGTACTACTTACTTAGCCCTGTTTAATCAAAGTTCTTATTAAGTTACGATTGACTTTGATACTCACAACTTATGGCTTTTTATGCCCCCGGTAGGGTGGCATATAGTGATCGCACTGTCCGTCTGCCTGTCCGTCTGTCTGTCCTTCTGAAATTCCGTCACACTTGCGTTTAGGTTTCAAAAAATGGTCATAACTTTTGCAATATTGATCATAGCAACTTGATATTTGGCATGCATGTGTATCTCATGGAGCTTCACATTTTGAGTGATGAAAGGTCAAGGTCATCCTTCAAGGTCAAAGGTAAACAAAAAACAAATCAAAGCGGCGCAGTAGGGGGCATTGTCTTTCTGACAAACACATCTCTTGCTATTATCAATTATGATCTGAAAACAAAAGACATGCAAAAAAATTGAAGTTTAATATAATAACATCATCTCTGATATTCACTAATTGCATGAAAGATTAAATTCCACTTCCTTGATTTATAATTCCCATGTTTTCCTAGGTGAACTGCATGCAGATCTCGTGTCTGTTGGGTCAGATAGAGTTGGAGGGTAAGCGTCCCCCGCTTATGTTAAGCGGGCGCACCCTTCCCTCCTTCATGCCCTACGACGTGACCCCACGGGCCGGGGGATTTGTCACGGGGAGGTTCCTCACGGGCATCAGACCCCAGGAGTATTTCTTCCACTGTATGGCTGGCAGAGAGGTACATGTTGGGTCAATAACTGGTGATTGTAGCCATGTTTGTTAAACCTATACATTGTCACGCAAAACAAATACAAGAAAAAATATATAATAATTTATTCTTGAAATTAGTTTTTGTTGGATATAATTAATTGTCTCCTATTGTAACTTAATAACACTATTTTGCTAAAATTTTCAAATGGCATACAATGTTTAAAACGTGGTCAGCCACTAATGAATTTTTTTATAAGATTCCCTCGCCCTTAGGTTCAAACCTTGATTAGTGTTTGCCACTCAATATCAGAATGGATTCGACTTGCTAAATTCACCTTGATATAAACTACATTCACATAGCTAAAATGAATTACGTCATTACATCAAATTACACATGGCGTAAGGGTCGGAGGAACTACGCTACAACATTTTAGCTCAATTGGATATGAAGTCTTTGACTTATTGGTTGTTCCCCACTTGACATTTATTTGTTTATTATGTCACTGGTAGGTATTTTGTTATTCAAGTATGAACCATCATCTCAAGTGCTTGTCCAAGATAATTTGTCCAAGGATTTGATGTAGATTGATTGGATTATACAACCATGTGCCATTATTTACCACTGAAATAATTAACTCACCTTTAGTCATCTCAATCCGTCAGGTATCTACTAGTCGTTTTGTAAAGATAATGTTGTACATTTTATGTAGGAAACTAAATGTGGGTTCATTTAATTTTGTTGAACATTTCTTTATTACTTGGACAGTGTATATTTGTTACAAGGTTAAAACTGGTTAGTGTTACTCCTAGAAGATAGTCAATGTATTACCAATTCTTGTTATATCCCCCAGGGCCTGATAGACACAGCCGTGAAGACCAGTCGCAGTGGATACCTGCAGAGGTGTCTTATCAAGCACTTGGAGGGTATCAAAGTGAACTATGACCTCACAGTGCGGGACAGTGACAGCAGTATTATACAGGTAACACAGAGTTGTGCTCAGAAATATATACGAGTTTCGTTCAGGGAAAACGGGGCTTAATGCATGTGCATAAAGTGTCGTCCCAGATTAGCCTATGCAGTGCGCATAGGCTAATCAAGGACGATTCTGTCCACTTTTATCAAATTTTTCATTTGAATAAAAAGAACAAGCAAAAGCTTATCAGTGACAACACGTCCCACATTAGCCTGTGTAGGCCGCACAGGCTAATGTGGCATGACACTTTACGCACATGAAAGCCCAGTTTTCCCAGAAAGATTCTCATATCGTACTCTCCTAGACTGGACTTCTAATTAGCAATGGTTAGAACTTGTGGGTTGGGGCTTCCATAAATATTAACCATGTTCTAATTAAATCTGCAAAATTACCAAACCATCACTCCCTTATATCTTATTTTTAGGGGATTCCATACCGAAGATATGTTTTTGTAGTGTTTTTTACTTCAAATAACACGTGGAGATGATGATGCGATTTTCCATGAATTGAAATAAATAATGAAACAAAAGCGGTGGTAAAACCTAGATTGGTCTATTTGAATGGATGCCTATTTTTATTTAAATGTTGTTATCAGGGATCATATTTTCCCACAACATCAATCGGTCTGGATTTAAAATCGGGGGAAAAAGTATTCAAAAATTTACATCCGAAATACATGCCAGAATTTTTCAGGTCGAAATCAGGACATTCCATAAAAAAATTGTCGGGAAATTTGACCAAAAAGCAGGACACCTAAAACGATCAATCATTCGACCTTCACTTTAGTCAGTATATTACTCACAAAAACTCTAATTTTCTGCCCAATTTTGACGATACGTGTGTTTAAGAAATTCGTGAACACAGCGTTCTTCATTGTCCGGAATTTAACACACTCTATAAACTGAATTGTGGGGGTTCCCCGTATGCCTCGATTTGACATCCAATCGGTACAGGGATATCCCCTTGAACATATGTAAATCGAGTGACGGGATGTGAGTGCATCGAGCACTTTTCTTATTCAACCAATCGTCAATTAACTCTAAATTTAGATTGATGCAATATGTTACAATATGTTGAAAATCAGTCGAAAACGAAAGTTAATTTATGTGAAACATCGATGCGTAATGGTCAGCATCCAATTTGTTTGATGTACAAAATAGGTGTTTTAACAGGTTTTATAACCTTAGGTGGTATAATACACAGGATAATTAGTGTCATTGGCGTTTATTTCTGTATGATACATCTTTCGATAGCAATTAGAGACCCCTTTCATAAAAACACTGTGGTGTGAATGCCTGATAAAATCAATAATTTGCCGATAAATCGCCGATAAGGTGTCAAAAACAACACTGGGTCCACTCGAGTAGCAGAAGCGGGTTGTTAATTGGGGGCAAT